>BQNB010012809.1:67452-78436 GCA_026074375.1 Tanacetum coccineum | reverse complement strand
TGAAATAACAAGTGTATACATTTTCATGTATTTGAGATTTTGTGTAAAGCATATGTTTTGAGAATGGTTAAATGTCTCTTTATTAATTTGACCCGAATGTTCTATTGAATGTTCTACACTTTTAAAAATAGATTAAATTCAATAGTACATTTTTTTTTGCGAACATGTTCTACCCCGACCGCAAGTCGATCTTTGAGTACACACTCGAACATTGAAGTTGATCAAACAAATCATCAATCCTCGGGAGGGATAGCGATTCTTCTTCATCCGTCAACTTTGTTCAAGATAACGTAGTCAATACACAGTTTACCGGGGTGAGTTTGGGTCTGAGTATCTGCAACTAGTGCAAGCTTTAAGGGTTATTTGGCACATAGTATGCAACTGAAATATATTTTTTGGTTTCTCCGAATCATTTAGATATTTTAGTTTTAATCTCACATTGACTAATTTGACTAGCAATTAGTTATTAAAGGAAAAAAGTGGCAATGGTGATGGTGAAGTTGTAGTAAGCGTTAATGTGTGATTCTTCTTGTGCTTATGATTTTTTCTTTTGTGTTTTGCAGGGCTGGTGCAGGTCCTAGGAGTTGATGAAAGGATAACAAGTAGTGTTCATAAGCACAAGTCATGTGGATGTTAGTCTTATATTTAATTGGTATCATATCTACTAAATGAAACTTACCAATAAGACCCATAAACATACCTCAAGTCATTTGATAAAAATACATAAAAAGGTTTATGAGGTGTGAATATGTTTTAGGTTATTGGATTTGACTTGGTTGAACAAGTACTATTACTTAGCCATCAAGGGTAACCTTGAGGAGGTATCTTTAGAGAGTTTTCAGGTTCGAGTCTCACCATGGACCTTCAGAGACTCGAAATAAATAGAAGCAAAAGTGGGGTATATCCCCTAAGGCGAATGTTCGAGGCTTGCATACTGCCCAATTGGATATCACTATAGGCTCAAATCACTAATTACTAACTTGTCGTTCAAAAAAAATTAGGATTTATTACACATGTAATTCTTACAACAAATATGCTATGAAAGAAAGGCAATATGTCTTGATCTTCTTATTGATGGGCTATGTATTCTACCTTGACCATAGCTTTTTGTAATTATATATACAATTTACCTTCACGCAAAAGAAAACAAAAACAAAAACAAAGTTTAAATTTAATCTATCTATAAACATCGTGCATACACGAACATTATAACTATACATAGTCAATATCTCTTCTTCATATAATACAAAAGTAAAAAGCATAATTAAAAAACTTATAATTTTTAATATATAAAAATACATTATTCAAAAAATTAGAAAAAACCATGTGCGTACACGAAAATTATAACTAGTTTTCTATAACATAACTTATAAAACATAAAAATATAAACAATTTACGTATGCTTTAAACAACACATAATGTCTAAAACCTGTGCATGTACGGGAATTAAAACTAATATTATATATTATATACGTAGATATGTTAAATCTCTTCGATTTAACATTTTTAAAAAAGAAAATTCATTTCAAAAGAACTAGTAGTAATAATTAGCATACATGAAAATGACGTTGAATTTTATAATTGAATTAACCAATAAAAAGTAGTAGTCCATATTATTTTAAAATTAAGTTAAGATTGTAATTGTAGTAAACATAATAAAATCTTATTCGTATGACGACAAACATATAACAACAAAGTGATACAATGATGTTGTTCTTTTCTCCACACGTAAAGCATATAATTCAATATTTCAATCTAACTTTTAGTCAAATGTAGTAATGGTTAAATTTATAAACGTATATATTGTTTTGAGCATTGTATTATTTAGTGTTGTTTTCTTGTTGAAAATTAGATATTTACCATAGCTCAATTCCGTTCAAATTTAAATCTAGCTAGAGAACTTGTTCAAATGGCCAATTTTTTTGGGGTGGTAATAAAGATAAAAACAAAATGTTTATTGGTCAAATGGCCATTAAATTCCTAATATCTTTCGAAAAGGAGGGTTTAAACATTGACAGTCCTTAAAGCTTTCAAACCTTGCTCTTCTATCAAAAAATGGCGGTTGGAAGATTTGCTTTCCTCTTCTTCCCCAAACGCCCTTTGGGTTTCAGTTCCATCAAAGCTTATCATGGGTCAAGAAGGAGATTTCGATACAAATTGGTAGTAGCTTAAGGGGCATTTGGGCTAACAATGTTGGGAAACCTCCAAAATTTCTCACACTCGAAGGTATTAATCTTATCTAACACTAAACCATTTCGTTATTTAAAAGTCAGTTGTGGGCAACTCGTATTCGATTTTGGAAAGATATTTGTGTAGGCGAGACTCCTCAATTTACAAGGTAAAACGGCCTATCGAATCTTGATCAAGACATAGATAGTCTTATCATTGAACCGTAATAATAAGGGGCAATGGTCGCTTGAATTGGGTCCTCGGACCAATCTTGGTGGTTAGAAAACTTGCCGATTATTGAGACATGTTATATGAGATCGGACAACTAAATATTTAATGTCAATGGAAGAACTTTGTAATGGATCTTGGTCCTCAATGATACTTTTTACCGTTAAGATGCTATTTATATGGATTGACCAAATGATCCATTCCCACTTCTGCTCATAGCCTACTACTTTTAGGGATAAATCTATCCCCCGGAAGGTCAATGTGTTTTTATGTGGAGCTTTCCATGGACCGATTCCCCCTCATAGATTGAATCTCTCTCTCGAGGTATATGGAATATTCCGGCCATCTTTGTGCTTCCTTAGCAATGCAATGTTGAATCTCTAATCAATTTTTCCCTTTCGAATGCGACATTGCTACCGATATGTTGGAAGCTCGTTTTTAAATGGGGGTGATATATCCCTCTATTTACAAAGCTTCTTCTTGGGATTCTTTCATGATCTTGGATCACTCTTACCGAAAAAGCGTCACGTTTAAACTCTCAACCGTTATACAAGTGATCTATTTCGATAATGTTCGTTCCTTTCATTTCCTTGGCTTCCACAATAGGACCATATGAAGTTATCTTGGAATGACTGGCTAAGGTAATCACCCATTCCATCACGGCGAAATAGCAATGGTTTAGAGCTGCTTTTTTGTTTTTTGTTTTACTCCTTGAAGTTGGTGTTCAAGTATCTCTTGGTTGGCGAACCTGTACTCCAATGTTTTTTTTGTTTGACATCTACGTTCGGTTTTTGTGATGATGGTTCTTCTTTTCATCCTTCTCTCGTGACTTGTTTGGGGTTTCATCAAATCCATCCCAAGTGAAATCCGGTGCTTACGCCCCGGATGGGGGGTTTTTCTTTTGCCGAAGTGAAAACCGATCCGTCGGCCTTCGTGTCAAAAGTTTTTTCATCCCTTTTGATTCTCTCGTAGTTAAAGTCTCAGGATTTTACCATTCTTTGATGTTATGTATTTCTTTTTGTTGACTCTATTGTACTTTAAGTTTCTAGCGTCTTGCTAGACTCTTTTTTATATATATTCCATCTTTGCCGTTAAAAAAAAAAACTTGTTCACAATTTTTTTATATACAAAGTATATAAGAACCCTCGGCTAGTAAAAACATGGCAGATTTGGTTATGCATTTTGTGGAAAGAAATAATAAATTATCGAGTTTGTTAACCTGTTTAGGAGCTTTTTTTTAAACATTTAATACCCATGATAAATTGGTCTTGTAGTGAAGAAACATTATAAAAGATTAATTGGTCGATTAATCCTCAATTCCATTGACTGAGCTTTCTTTTTATATAAAGGGGGTGTTTGGTACGAGTGAATCAAAGAGACTGGAATTGTCATAGAGAATGGAATGACCAAGAAATGGAATGATCTTCGAAGAAAAAAAATCGATTGTTTTGTACGACTAAGGAATCGAGCATGGAAATGTGTTGGTATATTGATTATCTTGTTTGGTATAACGAGAGAATACGATATAATGCAACAAAAATAAAACAAGTAGCTACTTGAATGAGATACCATCACACCATCCAAAAAGAAAGGCCAAGGGCTTTTGAAATCAGGTTGTTAAGATCGCGATCCACTTGGATCGTTTTTTCTGCTCTTTTGCAAGTCGAGAGCGTAAGTCGGATCGAGATGTTAAGATCTACCAAATATCATGTTCTGTATGCACCCGGATAAACGAATCAACACTATTTTTTTATGTCTTCTCATCCTCAAATATAATTTATTTAATTATCATCTTGAAAATGTCAAAGTTCAAATTATAAAATTACAAAAAGTAAAAGTTAAAAACAAATAGTCTAAGTTTTCAATCGTCACATTCCAGATTTAGCGGAATTAAAATTACATAACATGCGATTATAATACGTTCATACAAAGTATTTCACTGAGTTATCCTACAATTTAAGGATCTGAATTAAACTTAGGTTAATGTTAAAGTTAAAACTATGAAAAAGTAAAGAAAATACACAATTACCTTTAAGATTTTTTGTTAAGGATAATAGAACATGAGTAGAAAGAACCATATTTGTTTCTATGTTAATTTCATTTGAGGAAAGTAGCATATTAGGGTTTTTTGATTTAGAAAATTTAGGAATGAAACGTCAATACTTGTTACTGAGATCAGCGGACTCATATTGTTCTTTTTTGGGCCTAAAAAAGTATGTGCTCGTACAGTTATGTAACGCTCAATGAGTTAGTAATTGGTTATTTGTTAAACTGCGTATCGACAAGCGATCCTCGTTCTTAGCGAGAGTTTACGATCTACTTGCGTTTATATCTGATGTGATCCTACACCGATCCTACACGATTTTATCAGTGTGAACACACGTAGATCGTACGATCTTAGTGTTAATCTCGCGTGAGTTTGACATTGGCCTTGGCTGACTTTCATTGACAATCCTATTTCTAGCTAAAAAAATTATTTGAAAACTTACGAATCTGGTTTATATATTCACAATGTTAGTTAATTTTCTGTTTAGAAAATTCACGAAGCTCGTGCTTCATGAACTGGCCTTGCTATGACAATAACCGGTTAAGTACCCACAGTAACGAACATCATGTTTATTCAATTCAGTTTGTCGTATAATATTACAATTGAAGCACCATGGCCATTAACGTATAATTTCCGTCAAATACGAACAATAAACTATTGAGGATAGTTAGATTGAAGATCAGATGAGTTTTGTATATATGTTCATATAACATCAAGATGTACAAAATCATTCATTAGAAAAAGGTAAAACAATACCCATAAATGAAAATGAACTCATAAAAATATAACCGGTGATCAAAGACGTTTGATGAAGAAAATGACGTGAAGATTATCAATGGCAGTGAAAAGGTTTTTTAGGGCTTTTTTAATTTCCCCAAATGAGCTAGCATACGTTGTGCCATCACCTGTTGTTTAGACTATATAGCCCGCCTTTATTTTTTTAGCTTCCCGTTCGCGATTAGAATGTACGTTGTGAATGAATTGTCTTTTTACTATTATGAATAAGCTTTGTATTTGATCGAATAATACGTAATAATAATTCTTATTATCGGTATTTTTAAAATACATTCAATTTTTTATCGATATACGTAATGTAACCTGTACTAAATGTTAACAGGTTTACCAATTCGAAATTTAAAGATTGGTCATGTTGCTTGCTGTTGAGTTCATTTATAGTCCGTTGACTTGTCCTTTTCACTTAATTTTTTTTACTTTTTCTTTCCTTTAAAAATAAATTTCCATTTTTTTTGCTTTTTTCATTTATTCACATGCAACAAGTGTAAAAAAATTAGTGTTATTTTTGTAAGCGGTGAAAAAATTTATTGTATGAATAAACGAAAAATGTAAAAAGAAAAAGTGAGTACAAATATTTTATGTGAAAAAAAAGTAAAAAAATCTGAATGAAAAAAAGTCAACGAACTAAAGGTAAAAGTCAATGCAGGCCACAAGGACTATTCATGTAAATTTTCGAAGTGGTAAACCTGTTAACTTGTTAGTAGCCGGTTACATTACGTATATCGTTCAAAATTTGAACATATTTTGAGATTACTGGTAATAAATTTAGTTGATTACGTATATTGTAACTTTTGAAAAGGTATATTTCGTATCTTTAGCTTTCACCCTTTTTTATTCTTTGAATTCTTTACTTTTTTTAAAGAATCATTTTGGTGGAAAGAGTGCTATTTTGATTCTCTGATTCAATTCTCGGTGCCCAACAAACAATGGAATATGCTTACATTTCCTTTCTAAGCTGTCCATTCTACTTTACCAAACACCCCTTAAAGAAAATCCAATAAACATGAAAATGAAGGATTGACCGAAACCTTAATACTCATACGCGGAAACGAGTTGTCAAATTTGCTGCATAAATGGATTCGAATAATTTCTTTTGAAACTCCATAAGATATATTCGAGCAGCAGCTCAAGCCAAATTAGAGTTCAATAGTTTTCCTTTTGTAATGGATTACACGATTTCAATAAGATATCTAGACTTTTATTATATTTACTTTTAATCAACCAACGATATTAAATACCATTGATTTGTGTTAAAAAATAACTAACGGAAGCTTATTGGGATGCCTATATATATAAATCAAAACCTGTTTAAGTATTAATAATAAGACTGTTCGCATGATTGAGACATACGTGTGGTATATGACTGTCATTTACTTAGTGTTTGAAGATGACATTAGTTAGGGCAACAGAAGTTTGTTTGTTTGGCACCAAGCTGAGTACATCCTCGTTTCTCCCTTGCCCGTATATGGGATTACCACAACAACTATTAAACACCTTTTCCATCTTTTACATGGACCGATCCGTGGTGAGGGCATTTTGGTGAGAAGGGGTGGAATTTTCACTTTTGATGTCACTGAAATCTCATTTTTCGAACGATTAAATTTAAAAAATTGACCATATTGGTTATGACTTCAGGCAAAATGGGGCTACAATTGGAAAGTAAAAAACTGTATATGCACACAAACTTACACTTTTGGCAAGAGAACAATGTGGAAAAGGCTAATACAAAAGACAATCATGTATACTTTAAGTAGCTTGCCCATTGTACACCTAGAAAAGAAATACACACTAACAATAGTTTACACAATACTTATATTTATTAGGAGAGTGGTTATTGTTTATCTAAAGATATTTTAATAAAGTAGAATCAATTGCCAAAACTAATTTCTTCTTATTTAGAACTTATATGTTAATAAAGTAGAATCAATTGGTTTTGTTTTTAATATTTCTTGTATATCTATAGATATTTTTGTAACAGGTTTTTTCCCCCCTGAGCTCCGCTGCGGAGCTCCGGGTTTTTCGTTAAAGAAAATGTTAACTGCTCAAAGTAATTCAGAATTGTTCTTGGGATGGAGAAAAGCAAAAGGCCAAACCAAGGTGGATAATAATTATAAGGCCAAGATATTATGCATGAAGTGTTTATCTTTCTATAACTCTTTAAATTCAAATCGAAATTAATCAATGTACAAAAATATGTAAATAAGTAATCACTCAACCAACATTTCCATTACCATAAATTATCCAAAAATCTCAACTTGTGAATTGAAACACTCACACAACCTGGTGTGCATCATGCGCAATTCCTCGGTTTACAGAGTGGTGAGTTGGTGTGTGTTGTTTGTTAAGTTTTGGTGACATTCTGAGCATTGTTCATTTTCAGCCGTCTCATACCAATTTGATAACTACTTATTCATCTTAAGCCTAGTTTTGCCTGCATAAATGCACACAACATTTCAGGTCACACGCGTCTAATCCCCAAGTCAAAAACATATATACAGTAAAGTGGTTACTGGAACTATTATCGATTTCTGCACTTTTTCTGTCCAAACAACCCTTAAGACAGCCGTTAAACACTTTTCTTTTGGGGTTACTTTATGTCTAAGACAACCCCTTAAAAAAGCGTTCATCAAGATTCTGTCCAAAAACACTTTTCGTTTAAGAGTTTGTGTAGAAAATACTTTCGACAATACAGATTCATTTTCTAGTTTTAGGTGCGGTTTTATGCAAGAATATTTTTGCATTTTTGGTCCCTAATAGTTGACTGATTTTATTTCTATAAGAGACCTGGTTTTAGTGCCGAAGTTGCTTATCATTGCATAAGTTTTTATTTGTTTTTTTTGACTCATCTAAGACTAACCAATACCCTTTTAATCCTACACCTCCTCGTAATATTCCCTCAGACGGAATTAATACTGCGCGGTTCCCAATCACAAGTCAGCCAAAGCACTCTTCCCTTATGTACATGTCGACAATGGAACATAAAAAACTACGTTGTACGTTCTTTTTCCAAAAATTATTTGATTGAATGTAGCTGCAAATTTACCTATAAGATTCCACTTTCCTCTAAGATGGCAAATATCTACAATGCCAAATATCTACTCATAAAAATAAGTACTTGATTAGCAGCCAATCTAGTTGTTTCTCTCGAGATATCCTCCGGATTACCCTACAATTCACATAAAATAGAACACGTATCAACTAATTCCTTTATATATTGTTTGAAATTGCTATGTGCCTATGGTGGAATAACTCATTTGACTCGATAATTTTTTTCGTTATCTATTTCTTATTTCTTACAGTTGGTTTAATGACTGACTTGGTGGTCCAGCATCCCGAGCTTTGTCTATCAATAACATCGGCTCCACAGATTGTTATGCCGTCCAACTTTGTGAATTGCCAAATATCTACTCATAAAATAAGATACAGATTTCGCAGCCAATCTAGTTGTTTCTCTGAGATATCCCTCGACTTACCATACAATTCACATAAATAGGAACACGTATCACTAATTCCTTTATATTTCTGTATGCAAATTGCTATGTGCCTATGGTGGAATAACTCATTTAACTCGATAATTTTTTTCGTTATCTATTTCTTATTTCTTACGGTTGGTTTAATGACTGACTTGGTGGTCCAGCATCCCGAGCTTTGTCTATCAATAACATCGGCTCCACAGATTGTTATGCCGTTCCAAACTTTGTTGATTTCGGGCCATTGAAAATCCGTGAGATGCCAGCTTCCTGATTTTTTTGGACCTATGATTACCATTTCCTCGCAAAATTTAAACCAATTTAGCAAACCCTCCGGACAATAAGATTGTGAAATAGGCGATGATTTTATTCCTTGTTACATTCGCCATTGGGTACTATTAGGTACTTAAATTTGACTTAAAACCCCAAACAGTAAGGGATTGCAGATAGGGATAACCCGTACAAACAATAGAGATTTCAATGTAGTCATTGTTCAATAAAATGCGCCATTAGTAGTATATAAAGGGAAAACACATTTTGGTTAAACTTAAAAATTCAATAGAGGCATGCCTTTGCATTATCATCATAAATTCATATCACAGTTAAAAACATATTAAAGTTTTTCTCTTTAAATTATTGTTATATATTTTTATATATTTATATATATATATTATTATATATATATATATATATTATATAATAATAAGGTAGGAGGTCTTTACTAAAATGAAGCAGGAAAAATTTGATATCAATGGAAGTTGACGTTTTTATGTTTTCATTATTCGCTAAATCTCAATAACTTAATTGCATTTGTTTGTTTCTTATTTAAAAAGTATATTCTTTTCAATGGCGAATACCTTCAAGATCTCATTCATCTCAGGTGTGAATCTTACTTCATGTACGTACATATAGGGTGAGTTTTATTTGTTTCATTGCGATATTATAAAAAAATGCAAAAAGTAGGCGTCTTTTGAAAATTATGATGCTGGACAAAAGGCTGCAGATTTTTTTTTTAACTATATATAATCTTTTCTGTATAAGTTTTAAAAATTCGTGTTACGTTTAATTATGTATCTTGTTAAGACCAGGAAAAATAACATGATCGGTCCCAGCAATAAGCCAAAATAAAAAAAGGAGAATTTGGATTTCTTATAGCGTCACTTTTGAAAACTTTAATTTCAGAATGTGTTTTTGAATGATGATTAGTACGTCAATAGCTACTTACATTATGGTAAACGCATATTCACGTATTACTAATTAAGAATTTTAATAGAACTATGGCATTACCTGGGAGAAGTTGCATAGTTTTTGACCAGCGTGAAGTCATTTTCGCTTAGGGCAGTGTCAGTTGGTAATGTAATGATTTTGAAGACATTATTTCCAACATCGGGTACGATACAGCCAAGGGCTCTGGATGCTATAATACATTGGCCGGTTACGTAAGTCCATCGCATCCGGATCCTGAATTAGGACTTTGCAAAAAAAGGAGCACCATAGTATAATTTTAAGCTAGCTAAGTCAATTTATCAAATATGCTAGTATACTTGTGAAACAGGGGCTTGCTACTCACCTGCGTGAACATAACCATCTAATACGGCTCCCTAACCTCTGTCTCAGCAGCCAAACCTGCCACCAAAACAACCACATCACCACACTAACAACAAAATATTTAAAAATAAACATTTTATTATGCGTTGAATTCATCAAGGGGGAGGAATCTGATTCTTCTAAAATAAAAGATGAAAAGTCATTGTATCATCTTCATACCACAACAGAGCTACTCATGTCTAATTCTAATTAACATCGTGTAAAAGTTTAACTTTATTAGTTCATGATTCATCTGAAAGACAATCTTACTTGAACATGTTTTTTGCAGGCGAGACGCGAAATCACTTGAAGACTCACTTTGTGAGCGTGTTATTGTAACCCCTGATGGAAACATTAGAAATCATCTGTTTATAAAAAAGTACAGTTTGAATGGAATGATACAAACAACCACACAGTCGAAGCACATTGCATTATTTTTTTTATTACAAAAAGTGTAAAAAGGTTAACATGATTGTTTTAAAGTGATTTTTAAAAAAGATCTATGACAATACAACTGAGTACAATGCAATTAGAGCATGTATGTGTGCACATATTCAGTCACCATCTCCTAGTTAAAAGTTAGACCAATTAGATGTTTTTTTTAACTTTGTATCTCAAAATTTCAAGTGCAAAGGTACTGATAATCGAATGTATATATGTAGTTCAAATTTTTGACAAATAAAATACG
>BQNB010012809.1:0-64814 GCA_026074375.1 Tanacetum coccineum | reverse complement strand
CAAAATACGGTCTTTGGATAAACCGACTGAAGATCTATCTTGGAGAAATAACATGCTCCTTGCAGCTGATCAAATAAGTCATCAATTCTAGGGAGAGGATAGCGGTTCTTAATAGTCAACTTGTTCAACTCTCTATAATCAATGCACATGCGGAAAGATCCATCCTTATTCTAAACAAATAGCATAAGTGCTCCCCACGGATAATGACTTGGTCGTATGAAACCCTTGTCTTGCAACTCTTAAAGCTGCCCAAACAATTATTGCATTTCCGAGGGTGCTAGACGATATGGAGACTTCGCAACCAGCGTCGCTCCAAGAACTAAATCTATACGAAACCCAACTTGTCGTTGAGGTGGTAATCCCCATAAGTCTTTTCGAAACACATCAACAAGATCTCGTATGATGGGAATATCGCTCAACTTAGGTTCATCTACCTTCGCGTTCATTAAGGATTTGGCGACCCCCAGAGTATGTTCGCCTTAAACTTGAAGTATCCCACAACCTTCTAACAGTACCTTAACCACCTTCTCATGGCACACTATCACAGCCTTATTATTGGACAACCAATCTATCCTCACAATCACATCGAAGCTTCCATGACCCAAATGTATCAAATCTATGATGAACAAGGAATTTCCTAGTTCTAGTTTGCAGTCATGAATAATCCTATCAACTTCTACTTTCTTACAATATCCATATCCATTTACTTCTATCACATATCCAGGGTTTACAATACTAGTTTTCACATTTATTAAAGGCGCAAAATTAGTAGAAATGAAACTAAAATCAGCTCTAAAATCAAAAAAGTATGGTAGCAAAATGATCATTCAAATAAAAAGTACCTGTCACGACGTTAGGATCCTGAAGAGCATCGGCTGCATTGATATTGAAAGCCATTTCTCTAGCCGGATTCCCATTGTTTCGGGCGTTACGGTTGCCCTCCAAAGCCAACGGATTTCCTGCTTGACCAAGTGCTTGGTGCATTTGGGAAAAGTATTGCGAAGGTGATCAGGACTACCACATTCATAACAAACCCTCTGATTATAACCCATCCTAACAGCTTTCACCGGTGCCACTTGCGTAAACAGTGCCCGACAATCTTTAGCAAAAAGATCCAGTTTTTGACAATTGTAACACAATCTGCAAGGTCCATTTTCTGGATGATAGGAATAACACTTAGCACACTTAGGATAGGGACCCACAAACTCATTTCTAGAAGGAGCTGTCGCCACAAAACCTGTCCCTACTTTTTCCTTCTTATTATCTTTCCATGACCCTCCTGGTTTACTTGTCTCTTCCACTCCCTTTCTTTTCTTATTACCCTTTGTCAATGTACCATAGCTGACTGCCTCATCAGTAAGTATTCCAGCCCAAGAATTGCACTATGTATTATGGTTGGTTGGGTCGCTCAGAGCATTCCTCGAATCTCAGGAGCCAAACCAGCCATGTACCTCTTGATGCGTGATGACTTAGAAGTAACTAGGTGTAGAACCAGTTTGGCCAATTCATGAAACCAATCAGTGTAGGAGGCATGATTGGCTCCCACCATCTTATGATTTTAGAACTCATTTTCCAACTTCTCCATTTCATTGCTTGGACATAACTCTTTTACATGTAACGCTTTAAAATCAGCCCATGACGTACCTATTGTAGCTTTACGACCTCTTGCTTGAACTTGGGTGTTCCACCAAGTCAAAGCCTTATTCATAAACGAGCTAGCAACAAACTTTACTCTTTGATTCTCATCACATCCACTATTGTCAAATACTGACTCCATTTTCTCAATCCATCGAGTAAGTGCTATCGCACCTCCTTTTCCATCATACTCTTTGGGATTACATGCCATGAATGTCTTATAGGAACATCTATTGTTCCCACCATTCCTACCATTTCCACCATTAGCATTTTCATTGTTCACATTGTTGGTTACTTGGGCGACGATTTAAGGAAGGATGGTTTGCAATTGTTGCGCGATGATAGTAGCAATGTCGGGGTTCTCTTCGTTGCTAGGACCGCTTCGTCAGGATGGAGCCATGTCTATAAAAGATAAAAAATTTTATATAAACTAGATGATATAATAAGGATTTCCAATCCTATATCCTTATCATACTCTATACATTACCATATACATACAAGAATAACCAACATATAACGTGTCAACATTAATCCGTGTAATCATACTTGCAAGTCTACTTGTGTTGTGGCGCATGTATAATTATGTTGGCTACCATAATAATAGATGCCCCTTTTTACAAATGTACTCCCTCCTATGACAACAATTCTTAAGGTTAACACACCACATAACACATAATTCAAATCATTCAACTCATCACGCGCAGAAATAATCTAGCAAATACTTAATTCATAATATTAAAATACTTAAATAAAATCCAATAACCAAAAGTAGACATTCCTAAACATGGCTCCAGCCAAATTCAAACAACTAAAATCTTAAAACTTAGAACGAGATGAATAGTCAAGTATTGGGTTGAACTCTACTCTCACAAGTGTCTTCCTACTCATTACACTTGGGTCCACTTCTTGCTGTGGACTCGAGATCTGAATCACTGTCGGATACTGCATAACTCAAAAACTCATAGTTTAGCCCTTTTTTAGGAGCTTCCTTCTATTCCTACTTTTCAGGCTCTTCCTGTTCTTGCTTCAATGGCATGTATCCAGGAAACTTTCCAAGAAATTTGGAGAAAGTGCCATCCTTTGCAATCACTTTCGTTTCCATCTTCATGATAGTTTCTCCATCAACTTCCTTCATAGTCATCTTTTCTTCGACTCGGCACGGGTATAGGTCAATACGTATTCAAGTTTTGTGGTTAATCCACTTTAACCAAATTCCAGTCTTTAGATTAGTGAAGCCCTTATGTCCAGTTACATGGGCAATTCCCCAAGGAAACTTCTTACAGTCAGGGGAGACATGACTAAATTATTAAGGACGTAGTATATACAATATCAGATAATGGTAGATAAAATAACTAAATGAAAATTAGACAAAATGAGATAATAAAAGCTATGCAATTAGAGGGGAAGCATAATACTTATAATACTAAACACTTAAGCCCTAAAATGCATCTATATGAAGGACTCTTAGGTTATAGTCTAGGCTCAACCACCTACTTCTCTATAACCAAAGGCTCTGATACCAATCTGTCACACCCCGCCAAGGCAGAAACACGAGGCGAAATGAGAATAGATATCATCACAACATAATAGCGTCTATATAGAGAACTACAATGCATAAAGTAAACAAGGTATAGACACAAAGTGTCATAAAAATACCCAAATAAACATAAAAGACAATTGGCATCTTGTGTTGAAGCAAAGGGGGTTCATGTCAGTATCAAGACATGTTAAACATCCAAAATAAACCTAACCAGTTCAAATCAACAACATTCAATATTCATTCATGCATGAAATAAACTAGGAGATTAAACTCTGCAAGTAGCCTATGGTCTCTCTAGTCACTCCTCTTATTCTTAAAATCCTCATGATGCTCACCTGAAAATGATGCTTAAAAACGTCAACACAAAGGTTGGTGAAAGTCATAGGTTTACGAAACACAATTCAAACTTTTAATAAATTACTGTGATTAATAAAACAGAACATGGCTGGAAAGTTAAGCTAGCTATTATACAGGCTAACATGCATCCGTACAAAACAACTACAATCAGGACGGAACGTGTCCCACGATCCAAGTCACACCAAAAAATCACATAGTATTGGGTACCCTCTGATCAAAATCACACAGTAATGGGTAGAAACTTTACCCTCCGATCAGAATCACACAGTAATGGGTAGGAACGTTACACTCTGATCCAACAACACATAAACATTTAGCACATATCATATAATAGCCACATAAATGTCCATGCTTCAACTAAATCACATAACCACATCAATTAAAACATTTCAAAACATATTTTGCATCATCTCCATCCCAAGAAAAACATAAAAATAGGACTATGAAACTCACCTGATGCTTAACGCAGCTTCCCAAATTTTCTAACACAAAACTACACAATAAAATATAAACGTGTTACACGCGACTAAGCCAAATGCTTAAGTCCATGAAACAATCATATGATGGATGTCTAAGGGTTTTACATACCTCCATGGGTCACCCCAACACCATGCCCGACTTTAACCATCTCATTTACTCATAAGTCTAATTAACTACATTTTACCCGAAAACACAGAATTTTAGTGTCACTTTTCTAACTTTCAACCCTTATCTACTAAACCTAATAAATTCTCAAATAAATCACCTATGTAAATTTAGGTGTTTACTAACTATCTCATATTCCCCAAAATCTATTCGCATGTGCAAATGCCTAAAATAAATTCCCAACTCAAAAGTACCCAGATTCGGATCTGAACGCGTACTAAAATGAATGACCTTGCTAACCATACTTAGACAACTAATCAGAAGCTTAATTTTTTGGAGAAGTTAATATACATAAAGAACTTGACTTACGTGTTTTGGCTAACCTTAATTCGAATTTTAAATAGGGGTTTTACCTCTCTAATTCTGACCCAAATCTGTCTCGTATTTACTATTTTGACAACAACCATTTGACTAACTTCCCAACCTCAAAAACCTTCTAGGCTAGACTTTTTGAAAACTAGACTCTCTAAACTACAATTTAGGCATATGATTCACCTCTTAACTCGTTTCTATCATCAAGATATCATTCGTTGAACACGACCTAAAAATCTGCCAAACCCTAAATCACAAATTAACATGTTTTAATTCTAACCGTTTGCACCAATATAACACTAATCATACTCTAAATACACTAGCATGATCATAAAATCATTAATTATAGAAGTTTTAAACTCTAATTATCCACCATGATAATTGTTACATGATTTGAAAAGGATGACAAGGTTAGATCATTACCTAGCTTACTTACCCGCTCCTAACACGAACTAGCTCTTAATTTCTTGGATTGAAAATTTCATCTTCTAGGGTTCTTGGGGTAGGGATTTCACGCGGCACAAGGAGTAGGGAGAAAAGAGGAGACAACTAATGAGCTAGGGTTTTCTTATTTAAGCTAACTAAATAGAATCCTAATCTAACTAAGCTTGTGATTAGATAAAATACATTTTTTTCTTTTCTTTTACAAACCGATCGGCCCCCCCTTTTTAATACATATTTATATATATATTTTTTATTAATTAATTATACAATTACTTACATTACCTTAATTTCCTACAAAAACCTTGGTAAAATTGGTAAACCTTTTTGCATGAAAACTATATACTAACTTTCTATTTATAACTTTTATTTCCCAAAAAATACTTTCTATATTTAGAAAGTTCATTACTAACTCTCGCAATTCACGAACCTAATTCATTTCTAATATATAATACTTTCCATATTAATCCAACACATAATTATCCACATATTGACGTAGCAATGCATGCAAACACGTCACTCATTTCCATTGTCACTACACGTGAACAAAAATGGAAATAACCCTCAAATATCTCAAACTCATTCAAAAATGAGATGAACACGCACCCCAGAATGATAATCATGCACACAGATAAAGTCACATAGATCACAAATATAGCACATATAAACACTTAGCCAACTCTAAAAGTATGACTAACCCGATCGAATCACGGGTGTCACAATATCCCCTCCTTAAGGAAATCTCGTCCCGAGATTTAACTAGCTGAATCAACAGTACGATTAACAACTAACTGAGTATACTTAGACTTCATATAGTCTTTGCGCTTCCAAGTGATCTCTGGACCACGCTTTGAATTCCAACGAACTTTCACAAGTGATATCTTACTACGCTTCAAACTCCTAACCTCACAATCCATAATCTCTACGGGTTCATCAACAAAATAAAGAGTCTTGTCGGTCTTGATTTCATCCAATGGCACATGCAGATTAGCATCCGCCAAACACTTCTTCAAATTTGACATGTGGAATGTTTTATGCACACTACTCAATTCTTCGGGCAATCATAACGTATAACTACAGTGGTCGATCCTTTCCAGGATCTCGAATGGTCCACATACCAGCGTCCTAAACATACCTTTTGACTCCAAAACGAATCACGCCTTTCCAAGGTGACACCTTTAATAACACACGATCTCCAACCTCGAACTCCAACGGCTTACGTCTATTATCAGCATAGCTCTTTTGACGATCCCTAGCCGCCTTGAGCTTTTCCTTTATCAACACCACTTTATTAGTCATTTCTTGTACCAACTCAAGCCCAATCAAACTACTTTCTTCAATCTCAGCCCATAGAACGGATGACCTACATTTCCTTCCATATAATGCTTCAAACGGAGCACACCGAATGCTCGAATGATAACTATTGTTGTAAAAGAATTCAGCTAATGGTATGTGAACATCCCTATTTCCACCAAAGTCAATAACACACGCCCTTAACATATCCTCCAAATTCTGAATCGTACGCTCACTTTGTCCATCCGTTTGAGGATGATAAGTTGAACTCATATCCAATCGCATCCCTAAAGGTTTTTGCAATTTTTTCCAGAAACGTGATGTAAACTGTCCATCTCGATCCGAAATAATCGACACTAGAACTCCGTGTCGTGCGACTATCTCATCAATGTTCAACTTTACCAATCTCTCAGTACTATAATCCTCACGCGTTGCCAAAAAATGAGTCGACTTGGTCAGCCTGTCGACTATTACCCAAATTGTATCATGCCCACTCTTCGTCTTAGGTAACTTGGTGATAAAATCCATAGTGATTTTATCCCATTTCTACTCGGGCATCTCTGGTTGCTGCAATAAACCCGAAGGCCTTTGATGCTCAGCCTTTACCTTCGAACAAGTTAAACATTTTCTAACATAAGTAGCAATATCCCTCTGCATTCCCGGCCACCAGTACATATCTCGAAGATCATGGTACATCTTATCCGCTCCAGGATGTACATAGTATCTAGTCTTATGAGCTTCGTCTATAATTATTGTTCTCACAGCTCCTACTAACGGAACCCATATACGATCTATAAAGTATAAACTCTCGTCTTCTTTCCTTTCCATATGTTGATCTAAACCATGTAACCATTCTGCAAGTACGTTCTCTTGCTTGAACGCCTTACTCTGGGCTGCCAGTATCATTCCTCTTACTCTAGACTGAATAGCCATAGCCATTTCTCGTACACATCTAGGTTTCACTCATTTCTTCCTACTTAATGCATCAGCCACCACATTCGCCTTACCTGGATGGTAGCGAATCTCACACTCATAGTCAATAAATAATTCAATCCACCTCCTTTGACGCATATTCAACTCCTTCTGGTCAAATATATGTTAAAGGCTTTTGTGATCCGTGTAGATGACACTCTTCGTACCATACAAATAATACCTCCAAGTTTTAAGGGCAAACACAACTCCTCCCGATTCTAGGTCGTGTGTTGTATAATTATTCTCATGGATCTTTAGCTGTCTTGATGCATAGGCAATACTTTGCCTCTTTGCATGAGTACACAACCTAATCTCTGATTCGATGCATCACAGTAGACTACGAAATCTTCAACCCCATCAGGTAGTGACAATATCGGTGCATCACACAAATTACTCTTCAAAGTTTGGAAAGCCTCTTCTTGTTCCACGCCTTACTCATACTTTTTGTTTTTCTGAGTCAACAAAGTAAGAGGTTTAGCAATCTTAGATAAGTTTGTGATAAAATGTCGGTAGTAACTTGTTAACCCAAAAATGATCAAATTTAAGACGGTGTTGTAGGAGATTTCCAATTATTTACCGTCTTAATCTTACTTGGATCCACGTGAATACCATTCTGGTTGACCATGTGACCAAGGAAATGCACTTCTTACAACCAGAATTCACACTTAGAGAATAAAATTCTCCTTCTTCAGCAATTCCAACACCAACCTCAAATAAACCTCATGTTCCTCCTTAGACTTTGAGTAGATCAAAATGTCATCAATGAAAACAATGACAAACTTATCTAGGTACGGTTTACAAACCCGGTTCATCAAATCCATAAAGACTGCTGGTGCATTGGTTAATCCAAAAGGCATAATTGTAAACTCAAAATGTCCGTATCTCATTTAAAATGCGTTCTTTGGAATATCATCCTTATGTACTCGGAGCTGCTGATAACCTGACTGAAGATCTATCTTGGAGAAATGACGTGCTCCTTGCAGCTGATCAAATAAGTCATCAATTCTTGGGAGAGGATAACGGTTCTTAACAGTCAACTTATTCAACTCCCTATAATCAATGCACATGCGAAAAGAGCCATCCTTCTTCTTAACAAATAACACAGGTGCTCCCCACGGAGAATGACTTGGTCGTATGAACCCCTTGTCTTACAACTCTTGAAGTTGCCCAGACAATTCTTGCATTTTCGAGGGTGCTAGACGATATAGAGACTTCATAACCGGCGTCGCTCCAGGAACTAAATCTATGCGAAACTCAACTTGTCGTTACGATGGTAATACCCAAAAGTCTTTTGGGAACACATCAACAAAATCTCATACGACGGGAATCTTGCTCAACTTAGGTTCATCTACCTTCGCGTTCATTAGGGCTTTGTCGACCCCCAGAGTACGTTCCCCTTGAACTCGAAGTATCCCACCACCTTCCGACGGTATCTCAACCACCTTCTCGTGGCACACTATCACAGCCTTATTCTTGGACAACCAGTCCATCCCCACAATCACATCGAAGCTTCCATGACCCAACAGTATCAAATTTATGATGAACAAGGAATTTAGTAGTTCTAGTTTACAGTCACGGATAATCCTATCAACTTCTACTTTCTTACCATCTGATACTTCTATCACATATCTAGGGTTTACAAAACTAGGTTTCACATTTAGTAAAGGCACAAAATTATTAGAAATGAAACTAAATCAGCTCCAGAATTGAAAAGTACTGTAGCAAAATGATCATTCAAAGAAAAAGTATCCGTCACAACATTAGGATCCTGAAGAGCATCGGTTGCATTGATATTGAAAGCCCTTCCTCAAGTCGGATTCCCATTGTTTCAGACGTTATGGTTGCCCTCCAAAGCCAATGGATTTCTTGCTTGACCAAGTACTCAGTGCATTTTGGGACAAGTATTGTGAAGGTGATCAGGACTACAACATTCATAACAAACCCTCTGATTATAACCCATCCTAACAACATTAACAGGAGCCACCTGCTTAAACAGTGCCCGACAATCTTTAGCAAAATAACCCGGTTTCTGACAATTGTAACAAAATCTGCAAGGTCCATTTTTTGGATGATAGGAATAGCACTTTGCACACTTAGGATAAGGGCCCACAAACTCGTTTCTAGGAGGAGCTGTTGCCACAAAACCTGTCCCTAATTTTGCCTTCTTATTATCTTTCCATGACCCTCCTAGTTTACTTGTCTCTTCCACTCCCTTTCTTTTCTCATTTCCCTTCGTCAATGTACCACATCTGACTGCCTCATCAGTAAGTATCCCAGCCCTAAGAATTGCACTATGTATTATGGTTGGTTGGGTCGCTCGGAGCATTCCTTGAATCTCAGGAGCCAAACCAGCTATGTACCTCTTGATGCGTGATGACTCAGGAGTAACTAGGTGCGGAACCAGCTTGGCCAATTCATGAAACCTATCAGTGTAGGCGGCATGATTGGCTCCCACCATCTTATGATTCCATAACTTATTTTCCAACTTCTCCATTTCGTTGCTTGGACAGAACTCTTCGACAAGTAACGCCTTAAAATCAGCCCATGACATACCTATAGCAGTCTTACGACCCCTTGCCTGAACCTGGGTGTTCCACCAAGTCAAGGCCTTATTTATGAACGAACTAGCAACATACTTCACCTTTTGATTTTCTACACATCCACTATTTTCTATCACAGACTCCATTTTCTTAATCCACCTAGTAAGTGCTACCGCACCACCTTTCCCATCATAGTCTAGGGGATTACAAGACAAGAATGTCTTGTAGGAACATCCATTATTCCTACCAATCCCACCATTTCCACCATTTGCATTTGCATTGTTCACATTGTTGGTTACTTGGGTGACGATTTGAGGAAGGATGGTTTGCAATTGATATGCAATGATAGTAGCAATATCGGGGTTCTCGCCGTTACTAGGACCTCTTTTTCGGGATGGAGCAATTTCTATAAAAGATAGAATTTATATATATTAGACGATATAATAAGGATTTCCAATCCCATAACCTTATCATACTCTATACCAATACCAAAATACATAAAGATAACCAACATATAGACGGAGTCCACATTAATCCATTTAATCCATATTATGCAAGTCCACTTGAGTTATGGCGCATGTATAATTATGTTGGCCACCAATAATTAAAATGCCCCCTTTTACAAATCTACTCCCTCATATACTACCACTCTTAGGTTCATCACACCACATAACACATAATTCAAATCACACAACTCATCACGCGCGGAAATAATCCAGAAAATACTTAATTCGTAATATTAAAATACTTATACAAAATCTAATAACCAAAAGTAGACATTCCTAAGCATGGTCACCAACAAAGTCCAACAACAAAATCTTAAAACAAAAACAGATGGATAGTCCAGGTATTGGGTCGAACTCCACCTTACAGATCTTCCATACTCATACCTTGGGTCCCTCCTTGTCTGTGGACCCGAGCTCTGAATCACTGTCAGATACAGCAAAACTTAAAACACATAGTTTGGTCCCCTTTTTCAGGAGCTTCTTTGATCCCTTCTTTGTCAAGCTCTCTTCTTCTCCTTCGATGGCGTGTATCGAGGAAACTTTCTAGAAAATTTAGAGATAGTGCCATCCTTTGCAGTCATTTTTTTTCAACTTCAGTGAATCGTTCTCCATCAACATTCTTCATAGTCAGCTTTTCTTAGACTGACAGGTGTGAAAGGGTTCGAATAGGTATTCGCGGATTTTTAGTTGTTAATCTGCTTCAAACCAAATTCCAGTATTTAGGGATCATTGGCAGCCCTACGTCAGTTGCAAGGCAATTCCCCAACAAAACTTCTTACGGTCAGGGGGAGACATGGCTAAATTATTAAGGACGTAGTATATACCATATCAGATAATAGTAGACAAAATAACTAAATGAAAATTAGACAAAATGAGATAATAAAAGCTATGCAATTAGGGGGGAAGCATAATTGTTATAATACTAAACACTTAAGCCCTAAAATGAATCTATATGAAGGACTCCTAGATTATAGTCTAGGCTCAACCACCTACTTCTCTATAACCTAGCTCTGATACCAATCTGTCACACCCCGCCAAGGCAAAAACGCGAGGCGTAACGAGAATAGATACCATTACAACACAATAGCGTCCATATAGAGGACTACAATGCATAAAGTAAACAAAGTATAGACACAAAGTGTCATGAAAATACCCAAACAAACATAAAAGAAAATTGGCGTCTTGTATTGAAGCAAAGGGGGCTCACGTCAATACCAAGACATGCAAAACATCCAAATAAACCTAATCAGTTTAAATCTACAACATTTAATATTTATACATGCATGAAATAAACTAGGGGATTAAACTTCGCAAGCAGCCTATGGTTTCTCTAACCACTCCTCTTATTCTTAAGATCCTCATGATGCTCACTTAAAAATGATGCTTAACAACGTCAACACAAAGGTTGGTGAGAGTCATAGGTTTACGACACACAATTCAAATTTTCTATCAATTATTATGATTTATAAAACAAAACATGGCAGGATAGTTAAGCTAGCTATTATACAGGCTAACATGCATACGTACAAAACAACCAAAATCAGGACGGAACGTGTCCTACGATCCAAGTCACACCAAAATATCACGCTGAAATGGGTACCCTCCAATCGGAATCACACAGTAATGGGTAGAAACTTTAACCTCAAATCGGAATCACACACTAATGGGTAGGAACGTTACCCTCTGATCCAACAACACATAAACATTTAGCACATATCATATAATATTCACATAAATGTCTATGCTTCAACTAAATCACATAACCACGACAATTAAAACATTTCAAAACATGTTTTGCATCATTTCCATCCCAAGAAAAACCTAAAAATGGGACTATGAAACTCACCTAATGCTCAACGTAGCTTCCCAAATTTCCTAGCACAAAACTACAGAATAAAATATAAACGTGTTACACGCTACTTAGCCAAATGCTTAAGTCCATGAAACAATTATATGATGGATGTATAAGGGGTTTACATACCTCCATGGGTCACCCCGACACTATGCCCGACTTTAACCATATCATTTTCTCATAAGTCTACTTAACTATATTTTACCCGAAAACGAAGAATTTTAGTGTCACTTTTCTAACTTTTAACCCTTATCTACCGAACCTAATAAATTCTCAAATAAATCACCTATGTACACTTAGTTGTTTACTAACTACCTCATATTCTCCAAAAGCTATTCACATGTGCAAATGCCTCAAATAAATTCACAACTCAAAAGTACCCAGATTCGGATCTGAACACGCACTAAAATGTTTGACCTTGCTAACCATACTTAGACAATTAATTAGAAGCTAAATTTTGGGTTGAAGTTAATAGACATATAGAACCTAACTTCTGTGTTTTGGATAACCTTAATTCGAATTTTAAATAGGGGTTTTACCTATTGAATTTTAAATAGGGGTTTGTCAACTTTTCTTGTAACGACCATTTGACTAACTTCTCGACCTCAAAAACCTTCGAGGCCAGACTTTTTAAAAACTAGACTCTCTGAACTACAATTTAGACATAGGATTCACCTCTTAACTCGTTTCTATCATTAAGATATCATTCGTTTAACACAACCCAAAAATCTGCCAAACCCTAAATCACAAATGAACATGTTTTAATCCTAACCGTTTGCACCAATATGACCCTAATCAAACTCTAAACGCACTAGCATGATCATAACATCATTAATTATAGAAGTTTTAAACCCTGATGATCCACCATGATAATTGTTACATGATTTAAAAAGGATGACAAGGTTAGATCATTACCTAGCTTACTTACCCGCTCCTAACATGAACTAGCTCTTAATTTCTTGGATCAAAAATTTCGTCTTCTAGGGTTCTTGGGGTAGGGATTTCGCACGGCACAAGAAGTAGGGAGAAAAAAGGAGGCAACTAATGAGCTAGGATTTTCTTATTTAAGCTAACTAAATAGAATCCTAATCTAACTAAACTTGTGATTACATAAAATACATTTTTTTCTTTTCTTTTACAAACCGATCGGCCCCCCTTTTTAATACATATATATGTATATATATATATATATATATATATATATATATATATATATATATATATATATATATAGTCTATTAATTAATTATACAATTACTTACATTACCTTAATTTCTTACAAAAACCTTTTTGCATGAAAACTATATACTAACTCTCTATTTATAACTTTCATTTCTCAAAAATAATTTTTATATTTAGAAAGTTCATTACTAACTATTGCAATTCACAAACCTACTTTCTTTTCTCAAAAATACTTTTGATATTTAGAAAGTTCATTACTAACTATTGCAATTCACAAACCTAATTCATTTTTAATATATAATACTTTCCATATTAATCCAACACATAATTATCCACATATTGACGTAGCAATGCATGCAAACACGTCACTCATTTCCATTGTCACTACATGTGAACAAAAATGGAAATAACCCTCAAATATCTCAAACTCATTAAAAATGAGATGAACACGCACCCCAAAATGATAATCATGCACACAGATAAAGTCACATATATCACAAATATAACATATATAAACACTTAGCCAACTCTAAAAGTTTGACTAACCTGATCAAATCATGAGTGTCACACTTAAGATCGGTGAGAGCAAATTGGTTATCATTGTATTAAGTGGTAAGATAATTCTACAACAATGAATGACTAAACTAAGGTTTTATGAATGTGAAAGATTGTTTCAATCACTTAAGATCTCAAAGATGTCATAACATCATAGACATCATAATGTGTACTATGGGTCTACAAAGAACATTATGACCGTTCTAAACTCCTTCTTATGTTTAAACTTCTTGATAAATAATTTTTTACTCCCTATAAATTGTATATATTGTTAAAGTCAATTTTGTGGTGTCATAAGATAAGTTTAAATTAAGACTTGCATTAATCATTTCAAAGAAGAATAACCGTAACTTACTTGGTTACTTACATTCTACTTTGTTTATTGTAAGGACTATTATATTTTTCTCAAGATGCATTTTCATGTTTCGACTATATCATTTTAAGGTGTTATTGATAATTTTCTTAATAACACAAATGTCAGTATTTTATATCTCAACACCAAGTATGTTAAAGATTGAGAGAGGGTTAAAGAACATTGTCATCAAGTATATTTGTACACTGACTTAATGTATTATGTTACTTATGATAGGTTTATCACCTAAGCTCTTATTTGAGTATAATTACTGGTATGAGATTATTTGATAACCTTACAATCAAGATCTTACTTGTGTTCTTCACATTATGTTAAAGGTTTACCATTCTCATTATTATGCACAGTACGAGATCTTATGAGCAAACAACTTATGATGGATCATGTGAATGGTTTTATTTTATTACCATCATTTTTCCCATTCATATTCATTATGGCTTATGATAATCATTCTTCATTTAAAAGATCTAATTATATAATCGGCAGGGGTCCTGCATTAACTGTGATGCAAGTGATTATGCTGTTTTGCATTAGCAATTTTACTTGATCGTGATGAACTTATTAAATCAACAACTTGGCCAATATTAACTAGTACAAAGCATAAAATAGGTATACGGACAAGTGGGAGAATGTTAGCGAATATCCTATTTCGATATTGGATATTTCTCTATAGTTGTGGCCTAACCTATTTAATGCATTAGTATATTGTATATTATATATTGTTGATTTATATCGGTAATACTAAGAGTAATTAAATAATATTTACTTACCATAATGAAACTCTGTAGGATATTGTATCTTGATGGGAGATCCAATTTCCTTAAAAGATAATTTCTAGGTAATGAATTATGGTCATAATTACATAATCATACCTAAATTAAGAGTTGATCCCTGCTTGACCTAAGAGGATTATTTAGCTTATAAAAATACACACAAACATTACGATCCATTACTAAAAAGAGAGGATTAATTAGAAGATGTCCATCCTACTAGTGTTCTTCGTTCATGGTGATCTCATCTCTCGTATCAAGTAAGTTTTAATGTTATACTGAATGTTATTTGATTGTTCATATTATGATTATATGTTTCTTGGGATATTGATCAATATGATTATATGTTTCTTGGGATAAGTTAATCAACATGGTGATAAAAGGTGACTTGTTCAGAATGATTATCTAGATGGATTGTAAAACCATAAAGAATAAAAGATAATAACTATTAAGGGATATCAAAGTTTGAAGGTGTTCTAAGATAATGCCCATACTAACAAAGTTGGAAGATAAATTAATTAATAAAATTTCAAGAAAGTATACCCGGGCTTCTGGGAATACATAATGGCCAAAATAAAGCAATACCTACGTCCTACGGCAAGAAAGTCATGCCTTGAGTAACATATCTAGAGATATAATTATGGTATTTTTACGAAGACTGGAAAAGGCAACTAAAAAACACAACGGAAGTGGTTTAATAGCCCTATAAAATTTATCAATAAACACACTATAAGATTTTATATGCAAAATGAACACGACATGATGCCTTTCACCAAAAGAATATAGAATTGCTATATTGAACTTGCCGCATATCATCCACATGTGATCCTGTGTAGAAATATTAGTCTCTCTTATAATTATATTATTTAGATGGATTATAAAACCATAAAGAATAAAAGATAATAACTATTAAGGGATATCAAAGTTTGAAGGTGTTCTAAGATAATGCCCATACTAACAAAGTTGGAAGATAAATTAATTAATAAAATTTCAAGAAAGTATACCCGGGCTTCTGGGAATACATAATGGCCAAAATAAAGCAATACCTACGTCCTATCGCAAAAAGACCATGCCCCTTGATAACATATCTATGAGATATTAATATGGTATTTAATACGAATGACCGAATAAGGCAACTAAAAAACACAACGGAAGTGGTTTAATAGCCCTATAAAATTTATCAATAAACACACTATAAGATTTTATATGCAAAATGAACACGACATGATGCCTTTCACCAAGAGAATATAGAATTTCTATATTGAACTTACCGCATAGCATCCACATGTGATCATGTATAACAATATTAGTCTCTCTTATAATTATAACTGTAAGACCAATTCATATATGGGATAATTAACTCGTTAAGCATTATACATGAGTAAAAAGTAATACTTGTTAACAATAGTTTTGACGAAAACAAAAAGTTTCTTGTTAGGAGACGTTTATGATTTCTTATTAAAACAACACATATCTGCTTATCCCTTTAACCCAAGATGATAAGAAACTAAAAAACAATCATTAACCTTAAAATCACAAGCTTTGCGTCTTCATCATCTTCTTTCTTTTCTTTTTCCCACTTTCCATGTTTAATGAATTTAGGTTTAAATAATATTTCATACTACATGAAAATTAGGTGATTGCATTTCTATTTAAATAGTCAAAATACTTAAAATTTGCATTATATGGCGTGATTACGTAAAATAGTGAAATACTGTGTTTTCAAAGTTTCTTTTATCAAACACTTTATAGGCTTGCAAAACACAAACAAATGAATAATGATCATTTTTTTAATGTGATTCTGATTCAATTTTTTTAACTAAAATCAATAGCCACATACAAAATGAAAGAAAAAAAAGCCTTGCATTCTACACTCAGGGGCGGCTCAACCTTCTCGGAGGCCTAAAGCGAAACCCTAAGACGAGGCCTTTTTATCAAAGTTATCTGTTGAAAAATCATTTATATAAAAATTTATTTTATAAAGTTTTTATGTGAAACCTTTAACTAGTTTCTCGAAATCGATATAGTATAATATTTCATTACGATTGATAATTAAGTCAATAAATCTAATCTTTTAGTGACACTTTAGATCGTTGATAACGTTTAATTAGCTTTATCTTGGAAATACTTTGATCTGCTAAAGAAATTGTTATTGAAATGATTAACATTGTTCTATACGCTATATAAGTATTACATAAAGAGGTTACATTTATAATTTGATTAACTATATCAATCGATGTATCAATTTTCCAAACGTATAACCTCTTAAAGAACTCTTAGTTTCAAAAATTGATCTATAACGTTAATACCTAAACAACTGTTATAATATGGCTTAAAGACCGTTTAAGGTTCAAACAATTACCTTTTTAGCTTGTTATTATTTAGGGATTTTAAATTTTCAATATCAAATAACTAAAGATACCTTAATCTAAATTGATCATATTCACTTTCTAGTGATTAAATAGCTTCATCTGCAATGTATAAGAAATAATTGGTTTTAAAAATCTCTTCACCGGTTTTTATAGTTTCATTGTTACAAATAACTCGTTTTTCTTTAGCAATTTTTTAGCGAAAACTAAAAACAACTTGTGATTGAAGAATGATATATGAGTAGATAAGAGATAGCTATAGAATGAAAATATGTTTGTGGTGTGAAAAAAACGTCGATTCATCAATGTAAATGGTTATTATCACACTACTTAATTTTACCTTTGCTAATTTTTCATGAAAAATATAGGCCTTTTATATATACTCAATATATTCGCGCTTAAACTTCTACAACTCGTAAGCTAAAAAAATGAAAACTAGAAACAAAAAAAGCCCAAGACTTTGATTATTTCACATTTATCAGCTAATTAGGGCCTTGATTAATCAGACTTCTAAAGATGGCGGCAAAAAAACATGTGACTAACTTTGTATATATACAAAGTCGTAGACAATCCGGGGCCTTAAAAAATTAGGGGCCTAAAGCCCTAGCTTTACTTGCTTTACCCTTGAGCCACTACTGGCTACACTGGTGAAAACATGTATATGTATAAAAAAGCCTTTCATCTCTGTGTCTCTTTAACTAATTGGTGGGATTCATATTGGTTGTTGGGGTATACATGAAGGAAATATAGCTAGGATAAAAGAGCACCTTATATAATGTGATGGGGCTATATCCTTCACAATGATGTCTGCTCTTTTTAGCCATATGCCATTGTGGATGATGGTTGAATGGTGTATGAGTGATCAGAGTATGGAAATGTAGTTGTGAGGTTATGGTATTTGGTGCATAAAGGTGAATAAGGAAAGGTAAGTTGAGATGTTTAATCTTATCTTTGTTTGTGGGTTCTATCAGAGATAATTCGTATAGTATCATCAAAGGAATGCTGGTGTGTTGTCAGATTTAAGGAAGACATCTGATAAGTGAAATTTTTTGTATCTCTGTTTGTTTTGTTAAAATCTGTATAACAAGGTCAAGCATGTCTGAACATTTGGATATATTTGTGTAATCTTTGGTAATTAATGAAAAAAGTTCACCTAGCACCAAAAAAATGTAAATGTATAAAACTAACCCTTAATCCAGAATCAGATGCCGTTGAAAGAAATCTGGAAAGATGGAAATGACGGGTAACTAAAACATGTATAAATTCGATGTAGAAATAAAAATCAGTTAGAAGAATTACCTTGATTGTTAATCGTCTGAACTCAATCTAGTTTCCCGCATTCCTGAAATAGAGAAAAAACAAAATTAATCAATGCCCAAAAACTATCTTTAAAAAATGATGAAAATTAAAGTCAACTGATTATAAGGTTAAATGATAAACACAATTCTTAAAATCAAAACATAAGAAAAAAGGGTGGAGAAAGTAATTATAAATTGTTCTATCTTAATATAAAGGATTGGATTCAAACTTCCACAAAAAATTAAAAAATTTTGTAACAAATTAGAAGGAAATGAAATCTTTCCATTGCAATTTGACTTCACACGATGACCAAAATTCACAATAAATTTACCTATTATATAAATTAAGCTTTATAAGAATTTATCTTCAAAAAAATCCTTAAAAATGACACGTGTCGTTGACCAAATAATCGACGAATCGCCTCAAAACAACTTTTTGACTTGCACAGGCCATTAAAAGTCTTCCCAAAACAAAAAACTGTCAATTGATTGAATCAAAAAAAACAAATATTGTAAGATTATTTTGACAGAACCCTAATCAAAATCCCAAAAAAACGCAATGAATCTCACAAAATCCACGCACCAAATAAAATCCCCCAAACAATAGACCAAAATCAAAAAATCCCCCCGCTACCATCCCCTATCCCCCCCCGCCCCCCGCCCCCCCCCCCCCATCCTTCTCCTCCCCAAACAAAATCAGAATCTACATATACAAGAAATTACTTAATGAATAAACTCAACCAAAATTTCAACTAAAAAAAAATCTAAAAATGTATATCAATAAAATAAGGTTTGATTTTCAACAAATCCATATATATAACTTTTAGAAAACATAATATAAATTTAAATGGATACAAAAAACATGTAACAAACTACTGATTACACAGCCAACAAGACGATCCTGGCTTAGCAAAGTTATACAGGAAATTTATCTAATATAGAAATCTTCAATTCTCTCCCTAAACATAGAAGTTAGACAATCCAATTCATACAGTAACCAAAAATATGGCGCATAAAAAAACCGATGAAAGGATAAAAATGGATAACCCCAAATAACAAAACGCAACCCACTAACAGGTTATAGCAAGAATAGAAAAGGCAAATGGAACCTCCCACACCAAGGGATAAGTAAAATCTCAACCACCACCATTGAATCATAAACAAGATAAACGTGAACAAAAATAAATTAAAATAATATAGAAAATATACAACAGTATAGATAACTATGAACAAAACATCAAAAAAAATATGTATATGTTAATCAGTCGGAAATGTATGTATATTATATGTTTGGTTGGGTATATGTAGGTAAGGTGTTTGATGAAATGCTCAAATGAACTTTTATTTAAGTTGGATGTTTTTATAAACTTGGTCAAATCACAAGATTTAGGTAGGTCATAGCCCAAAAATATTGTTCATATCGCTTTAAGCTATGAATAACCTTTAAACTATTAATATAACTTGGGAGAATAAGACTATTTTCAAAACTATCAACTTGAAAGGTATATCACTTACTTTTTTTGGGAGATGCCGATATTTTAAGCATGATTTACCATGAAACTAAGCCTTGCCGTAGATAAAATTCATGCTCTTCGTCAATACGAGAGTATAGTTTAATCAAGCATGATACTGGTTATAAGCCATTTCTTTTCATTATACTTTAGGTAAAAGAAAAATGCGCAAAAGCTATGTATAAGTAAGAGGAGCAAGACCCTAATTGGCACACATAAACGAGGATCTTAAGTATTCACTACAAAAGCATTGTATGCATTCCAATAATTCGCAAAAGCTATGTCATAAGTGAGTTTTATGTATAAATGTGTTTAAAGCTCATGTGTTGTGTTAAAGAAACTACTTTAATTTTTTTATCACCATGTGTATGTATCAGTGTATGTAGGTATAACTGTACATCATGTATGGTAAATCAACCAAGATGTACCTCACAAAAGAATCCATATTAGAAAAAAGACATTTACAGTTGGAGTTGAAGAAGGTAATGTTTTTATCCCTAATAGCCTCACTGTAGCATCAAATGTACATGAAGTAAGTTGCTCAATTCTGGTTTAATTTAGATTAGGAGGCCAGGCGAGGTGTCTAAATGATAGCTGCCTTAAGTATTAATGTATAAACATGTATGCACACATGTAGCTACGAATGTGTATGTATGAAAGATGCATGTTCACCTCCAACGTATATATACTTCTAAAAGTAAAATCATATGCTGGCCAAAGTCGATTTATATCTATTTGTTTCCTAAACTTCGATAGTGTTTAAATATTTATATATTAGTGATTTACTAATATGCTGGTGTGTTATGTTTAGTTGATTAGCTATGTTTTAGTTTGATATTTTGTTTAGTTTATCTCATTTGAAACTCAATAATTACGCTTATGATTTTTAACTGCAACAGGGTTTATGTTATATTGTTGGCGTATTTTTTCTTACCTGGATTATTGTTAATAAAACGGAAATGATTGTCACAGTCTTTAATCATGTGGTATCAAGTTGCAGTTCTTTTCATGAATATATGTGTGGTACGGAAATGATTACTATACAGTTTAGTGTTAGTATCTCAAAAAGACCTATTTGACCCATGCCCGTTTAATCTGAATTTTAGGTTTGCCCGTTTTGATTCGTGTCCGTTCTCACATTTGCTCTTGGTATTAAAAACGAGTTTCATAATACATTCTTATGAATTTCTACAGAGTTCTGATCTCAAACTTCTTATGCATTTAAGGCATGTACATCGATAAAAAAGGATTTACGTAGTTATTTTTTTGTTTTATCTTTCTTCATGGGAGTCACCACCCTATGATTGTTGCATGTCACTGTGTCGCAGAGGCTGGAAATTCTAGACGGATTCTAATCTCAAGGGAAAATTTTAGGGGAGTCCTATTTATCTCTATCTTGTAGGTGTCCTTACCTTGCAGTTTGAAGATGGTGAAACATTCCAATGGAGCACGGTTACAACTTTTATATACAATATTATTCTTGGTAAAATCTACTGTGATAACTATGATATCATGTTTTTCAATATATATCTATCTTATGTGTTTATGTATAATGTGGTTTTATAGGAGCACATTATTTAGTGAACATGATTTCATGCGCGAGTCCGCATCTTTAGAATTTAAACTAGAGCAAGTAAACCAAAGGAAAAGGTGAGGTCATAACATTTATATATTCTCTTACCATTTTCTGTTGCTAATATGTGATCCGCTATGTATTTTAACTCTAATATTTAATAAAAGAGTGTAGTTGAAACTCATGAACGTGCAAAACATATCACTCACTGGGACTCCATATAGTCACTGACTCACTAAAAGCATCCTTGAATGTCTGGTCTTCTATGCAACAAAATAAACTTATACAATCAGATAATTATAGGAGTACAAAGGTGAAAATATATTTGATAAAATGGTTGTAGATATATCCAAATTGCTTAGTTTGTTTTTTGACAAGTCTTGGACTCTTGGTATAATACGTAAAACAATAGTCAAATAAGAGGAAATGTAACGAACAACACACTAATTCTTGCAATGCAGATATGGGCTTTAGATAATCCTCGAGGAGCTAAAAGGCTACCCTCAGGTTTAGTTGAGCGCGAGTCTGATTTATACCTTGAAGATTGTGGGGTACCCCTGTTGAGGTATTTTCTGCCATATCTATGAAATATGGATACTTTTTGTTAAAGTTAGTCATTTATTTGTGAGGCTAATTCTATTGTAACATAACTAAGGGGGTGTTTGGCAATGATTATTTAAGGCGTAATTCTGTCAAGTCCTTTTGACCCAAAACAAACAACTCGCGTGGTAAGATTTCAATTTATACCTTAGTATAGAAAAAATGGCATTTAAACATTGAAGCAGGTTGTTTATAGTGCATAATTTTATTCTTCTAATGTTGGAGCCATTCTACTAAGAAAAGCATAATTTGTGTAACATATTTTGATCATTTATATCTATAGAAGTATTATATTAAAGGCACCTTCGATGCCATTGACACCAGGTTTGATGCTTATAGTGTCCTTTCTCATGATGTTGATTTTTAAGATATTTATGAACGTGTATGTACTACTCTCTTCTGTCATAAAATAAATGTAAATTTTTTCTCAATTAACTATATGTTTTACTTGAAGGTGTGGAGGCATTGGGAGTGGTAATAGTTGTTATCCCTAGACTAATTCACCGGCAAGTTGGGTATGTAGTTGCTTATGGCAAGGCTCTAATTGGATCATTTGCTGAAGAGTTGCAAAAAGGGTGGTACCTGTTCGTTCTTATATAGACCCGATTGTAGCATCTTTTGTGATACGTAAGAGAGTGACTGCTTAGTTCCTACTTGACCATTGCTTTAAGGTGAAATTTAGATTAATCTATTTTTTTATTTGTGTTTGTGTTTCATTCTTATATTTTTGTTCTTTGTTTGACCTTATATAATTTTGGCCATCAATGATAACCATGATTAAAATATGCAATACATGCGAAAATGATAAGACCCTAGAGCTCGCATAATTTGTCGAATAAGTTCTATCATGTAAACCACATAACCAAACAGAATATGAGTCATGTTTGAAATAGAAGGTAATATCCTTAAGGGACAAGCAACATTTATAGTATCAGATTCTCTATAAGTTGCAATCTCACAAGTATGTTTCTATTATGTCCAAATTCACTTTTGGTATCCCTATTTGGAGATATTGAGGTTCACGAAGTGAGCATTGTTGAACCAGAGGTATGTAAAGCCAAAGTTTTTGAAACTTACAAAAGTATTGTTTTTAGATACTTACTGCAGGCACAAGTGTAAAATGTTGCAGTAGTATTTTTCAGTACTAATGGTCTAATGTTGTATTTAGTTACAATCGTATTTTGGACACTTCCCAATTGTATAATTGCATAATACTATTTACTTGATTATGCAGGCGCTTTCAATTCTTAAGGCATCTCTTACCTCAACGTCGGTTTTAACTGAAGTCGTCCAAGAACTTAGTGAGAAACCAAAGGAAATATCAGCAACTTTAAGTTTAAATTTGCTTACGAATGGATTTTTGTTGTGCCACTTACATTACTGTTACTTTAATTGTTTATAATTCACTTAACCGACTTTGAACGGTTATGCATCTTTACTATTGGTGGAATCTTTGTAATAAGATAATTCACTTAAGGCCTACATGATAGCTTTTACATGAAACTGAACCTTTTGAAATACGTAGCATTTGCTTAATATAATGTATTGATGTACATTGATATTTGGTTATTGTTAGGTTTAAGAAAAAGACTTGGTCACCCCGTGTATTGTCTATAATAGCATAGCTCGTAGTTTAATCGTAAGCATATGACTCATGGTACTGTGCCGGGTCTTTTACCTACTTATAAGCCCATACCCTAGCCCATTAGGGCATCAAAACACATGTATTTATACCCCTTTCTAGCCATGGGAAGGGGTTGGTTGTTCATTGTATAACAAACACACTAAGTGTCTTTCTCTCACTAGAACTTCCCATTTTCTCTTTAGAAATCGACCTACACACTAATCCTTAATTGTGTTATGATTTCCAATATACTACAATTGGTATCAGAGCACATGGGATGATTACTTAGATTGTATGTGCGTTTCTCTTGGAAGAATTAATCAAAAATTTGGTTTTTGAAGGTTTATGGTTTTCACATTGGCTTTCTTTGATTCTCACATTTGTGGTGTTAAATCTAGTGTTTTTAGTGTAGTTTTAGCCTTCTAGTACCAAGTTGTGCAAGAAAATCCAAGCTTAAACGTTCAAAAGGGTGATTTTTGGTGATTTGAAACTTTTCTGGAAATTGCGTTTTGTCTCCCTGGAAGACGTTTCTTAGTTGCGTTTTATCTCTGCGTTTTGTCAGAGAATAGTACACTGTGGTTTGTCTTCTAGTGTAGTACAGCAGTTGCGTTTTGTCAGTAAACAAAAAAAAAATTTGGTTTTTGTGTATTGCGTTTTTGGTTAACACTCCAGGTTGGTTCTGTGTATTGCGTTTTGTCTTAAGATGAAGACCCTCATTGCGTTTTGACTAGGGAGAAGTCTGCCAATTAATTTCTTGATTTGCGTTTTGTCTCAGAGTTGATTGCGTTTTGGCCCAGAGAACGTCATTGCGTGTGTCTCATTTTATTGCGTTTTGTGTCCTGCGTTTTGTCCCAAGTTGAAGACCCTTATTGCGTTTTGGTGGAAAGAATCCCTGGCAAAAAAAAATCTACATTGCGTTTTGTCTTTGCTTCTTGACTGCGTTTTGTCTAGGACACCTCACTGAGTTTTGTCTAATCCTTAACATTGAGACTTGTCTAGATTTCCTGACTGAGACTTGTGTATTGCATCTCGTAAACTTAATCAAACCAAACCAAACCAAATCACAAACAAACAACATATCACCTATATCAACAAACAATCATCACTTTTAACCTACAATACACTAATCTAATTGTACGATCAAAGTCTTTATAATTACAATCAATCAAACCAATCATGTCTAGTACTCAGATGATATTTCAAGCGGCGTCCGTACCGCCCTCGTATGCTGATAGGGACTGATTACGAATCATGGTCACAACGAATCCGATTGTACTGTAGAGGAAAGGAAAATGGATTGCTAATTCTCCAGTCTATTGATCAAGGACCATTTGAGCTTGGAACCACAAGGAATACACTTGGAACTACCCCTGAGGGAGGTGTTCTACTTGGACCAGAAAGGCCTCGTACCTATGAGGATCTAAGTGACACGGAGAAGAAGCGATACAATGCAGATGTCCGTGCAACCAATATTGTGCTTCAAGGATTACCCAAAGATATATACAAGTCCCAGTCACAAAATTGAAGCAAAAGCATTTGGGACATCGTACAAAATGCTTCTTGCAGGTTTGAGCTCACTAAAAGAAGGTCAGAGAATCACAGTTGTACGATGATTTGAGCAGGGGAGGGGGGGGCGAGAGGGGTAGGGCGGGGGGCGGGGGGCCGTGTGGCCGGGGTGGGGGGGGGGGGGGGGTTGCGGGGTTGGGGGCAGGGGGAGAGGTTCACTATGACATCCAGGCTGAAACATCAATGAGTATATGTTCGATTTCACATAGCTGTGTCCACGACATGAGGAATATAGAATGACAATGCCTAACATTCAGCTGAACTAAAGTTTGTGGAACAAACCTGTCAACTGAATGGGGATAGGTTTGTGACAACTGTTAAACTCAACAAAGGTCTGAAAGAGACAAATCACGAACAGTTGTATGCATATTTAAAACAACATGAGAAGCATGTTGCACAAGATCGACTGATTATTGAAAGAATCACTCCTGCTACTAATGATCAACTTTTATTTGTTTCAACTGTCCAACCTCATGCCCAATCATCACATGTCCAATCTCATCAATATCCTTCTTCATCAACAAACCCTCAATCACTACAATATCCATAATTCACTGAAACATCACAAATTGATTCCGAATACACCCAAACTGATGAAATACTTGACAACCTAACCAAACAAATAGCACTTCTTGCCCAATTATTCAGAGCTACACTTTCTCTGCGAACAATCAACTTACGACTCTTCTCAACACCCGCAATCAAAGCAACATTCAAGATGGTCGGGTTGTCGTTTAGAATGTTCAAGGGCGACAGAATCAGAATCAGAATCAGAGGTATTTTGCTTGGGGAAATAGTGCTGCAGGCAATGGGGGTGCACATAATAGAGCTGGGAATGCCAATGCAGGTCAAGGAAAACCGGTCAAGTGTTATAATTGTAATGGGATTGGACATATTGCACGAAACTGTACTTAGCCGAAGCGTCCACAGATGTCTGATTATTTCAAGGATAAGATGTTGTTGATGCAAGCCTAAGAGAATGGTGCAATTCTGGATGAAGAGGAACTACTCTTTCTGGCTGGTGAACAGGCCAACACCTTTGATGCAGATGTGGATAATCAACCAGTCCAAGACTTAGCTTTGAATGAGGACAACATTTTCCAGGGCAGATGAATGTGACGCTTTTGATTCAGATGTTGATGATGAACCGAGCTGCTCCTGACTATATTCATGGCCCAATTTTCCTCAGCCGAGGGGGGGGGGGATATCTGGGGGGGGGTCAGCAAATCCACAAGCTGGTCCATCTAATGCATCAATCTTATCTGAGGTACATATTCTGGAAAATGCTATTGATCATAGTGTTACTAATCAGGACGAACATGAGATTCATAATGAAGTACAACAGGCAAATGTTATTGACTCAACTAGTGTCGATATGGGTAACAGTAATGTTATTCCATATGAACAATATTTGTCGGTCAATAATATTTCTGTTGTACCAAGTTGTGCATCTTCCGCTCTAAATGATGTATATGTGTCATCTGATAATGATGCGTTCGTTCCTCATGACCCAATAGCCACTGAACTTAAGATCTACAAGGAACAAGTTGCCATTTATGAGCAACGTGCTAAGTTTGAATTGGTATGAAAGTGCACAACGGGAAAAATATATGGATGATATTCAAATTGCTAGAAATAAAAAACAGAAGAAAATCATCTTAAAAAGAAACTTGATTTGTCAAGTTACAACTTAATTCAACTATGGAAAACAACAAGATAATTAAAGAAACGTAACGACTTTGAAACAAGAGTTTAAACAGAAGCGTCAAAATTCTCGACTGATTGTTCCTATCTGAAACACCCCTTACGATAAACTTGCGAATAAGCTTTACTCACAAGATCATTCCATTCAACTTTCCGCATGATGGTTAATCTACTTGGTGTATGACCAAAGAAGACTAAAACACTGCGATAGGTGCCCAGAACACTTTTTTTCCTCAAACATTGCCAAAAATGCCCAACGGCACTATATGATGTGAAGAACTTCTTAAGACTATCATGTTGCAGTAATTGTTCATCGTCTGGGAAGACTATAGGAGTGAGCAGAGATACAAGAAATAAACAGCATGCGAAAATGAATGATTTGGTGTGTGGAAAAAAGGGTTAACATTCACCCCCTAATGCTCTCAAAGGAAAATGTTATTGGCATACATACACCTCAGACTCATACTGATACTCCCTTGAGCAAGTATTTTGGTCAATAGATCTAAAAAATGAAAGGGCCGAAAGAGCTAAGGCCAATTCTCCCCACCTCCTGTCCTGCACTGGGGACTGTGTATCCTCCCAAATACACTCGGTCATTTGGTCCCTCGAACGCTTCCAACTACAAGTCAAGTAAATATTGGTCTGTATGTAATTACTCAACTATTTTGGGACTTTGAGAAAAACTTGTAAAAAGCGTATCACTCCAACGGGCATAACTGAAGGGGAAAGGGGTTTTGAATAAACAAAATGGTGGTTATACTTAAACTCGAGGAGTAAATTCCATTTCAATCATCTACTCAAGAAGAACATTTTGACGGAGTTCAAAAATCTCTGGTCACTGAAGTTAGGGCAATGAAAGCCGTTTTTGAAAATTTGGAAGCCGAGGTGGACCAGAATGAGATAGATTTAATGAGTGGTGAGATTGAACGAAAAAACCTTCTCATCACAAATGAGAACTTAATTGCGGGGGGGGTTGGGGGGGGGGGTGAATGTCTTGTCCAAGATGTGTTTTACTACTGAATGATTCTGTATTAATTGTGTCTAGACTTTTATGTCATGCATGATGCTTTCACTATTGCTCAAACAACTCATGCCGACCTTGAATCTGAACATTTTAATCTGAGAAACAAGATTCAAAATGATGATCACGGCTCAATGATAAAACATTTTTCCAAACTTGAAGTTGAACACTTCAACACAATTAAAGTATCAAAATCTCTCAAGAACGATTTTTTGGAAACAAAAACCAGTGATGTCTCCTCGGATGCCTCCTTCATTTGATTCATTGTTTGTGATGGGGAAAATAATGAACCGATTCAAGTCGATGGCCAAGACAATTTCATGAATTGAAGGAGAAAATCTCTTGACTTATAACAAAGAAAAAAATAGTGATGTAGATCGCTTTTTGTCCTTAAGGCACTTAGTTTTTCTAGAACAACTAAATCTTAACTGCAAAGCTCTAGTGACCCTTCACGATCTCAATGATCGCTTTGGGGAAGAAAATCAAGACTAACGTAAGCAGCATTATAAGGAATTGTATGATTCAATTAAAATAACGCGTGCCAAAACTACTAACCAGAACAACTCTTTGTTATCTGAAATTGAAAAACTTAAGGCTCAACTTAAAGATAATTCCAAAGGTGTCATCTATACCTGTTAGCACCTAAAGTGCTGGCTCTGGTGTTATTCTATAGATGTTGAACCAATTCTCCTCACACAAAAATAATCAGGAAGTGGCATCTACCAAATATCAACACTTAAGGAAAATGTAGAAGAACCCTTCATGAATGTAGAGGACGTTAAGGTGGAAAGACAGTGGATTCCTCTCTTGCATCTGCTTGCCGTTACACTAAACATCTCAGGAGTGTTAGAATATGAATAGACACATATCCTTATAAGACTTTAGCCTAGCATATAAATAGACATGCTCTACCACTTCACATTAGGAAAAGTGGAGTTACTTTTGTCGACACCATCGTGATCTGATCACTTCAACTCATAACACACCAGTACAAGTTGTGCACCAGATAAATAAATTGGCTAATGCACCTGGAATTCTCTCTAAAAGAGTAAAAGGTGCCTCTTGCAGATAGATTCAAAGCTAGGAAGCATTAAATGAATGATAGACCTTGCAGCTAAAAGTGCCTTGAAAACAAGTTAGATGCTCATTCTAGGATGACATAAGTCGAATGAGAAACACAAAGAATCATGTTGTATTAGCTATAAGTGTACTGTAATTAATTCGAATTCTAATACTTCTTGCAAAACTTGTAACAAATGCTTAATTTATGTTAATCATGATCAATGTGTTGTGCGTTCTGAGATGTTTGTGAAGCAATCCCCTGCCACTAAAGTGTGGCGGGTAAGAGTTACGCCAGTTTGGAAAGGCCATGGAAAATTATTTACATATCGGTCTATCTCAGTGGCGGGACCCATGCAGACTATTACCTTTAGGGAGATCAGTGGTCTTTATACTAGGATATACTCCACTTTAGGTTTTTGGCCTACAAAACAATGAAGCCCACTGGTAGACTTCTTCCGTTAGGAAGACAATGCCGTTAGTTAGATCTACTGCTCTTAAGAGTGACTGTTATGCCAGCTGATCACAGGAAACTATTGCCCTGTAGCATATAATCTTGCGTGCACTAAACCAACCTGGACACCATTGCAATTTGGGGATCCAATGTATCCAAATCTCCATTTTTTCCTTTGTTCAAATGCAGGTCGTACAGATCGTTCTCTGGTATTTGGACTCAGGCTGCTCAAAACATATGACTGGAGATCGCTCACGGCTCAGGAATTTTGAAAAAGTTTATCGGGACTGTTCGATTCGGAAACGACCATTTTGGTGAATTATGGGTTATGGGGATTATGTCATTGGTGACTGAGTTATTTCCAGGGTATACTATGTGAAGGACTGGTCACAATCCTATTCTCTGTCTTGTCCAATTTTGTAATTTGATCTTGAAGTTGGGGGGGTGGGGACCACTCAGAAAGCACACATGTTTCGTCCGAGACTTAGATGGTGTTGACCTTATTAAAGGAAATCGTGGACAAACTTATACACCCATTTTGGTTGAAGATATGACGAGGTCCTGCGCCCATTGCTGCTTAATGTCGAGAGCTCCAAGAACAAATCCTGGTTATGGCATCACGCCTGAATCACTTAAACTTTTGGCACCCTCAATGTTCTTGCTTGTAAGATCTTGTTAGAGGCTACTTCGGTGGAAGTTTAATAAGGATCATTTGTGTTCTGCATGGCCTAAACTTGGAGAATGAGCAGGAAAGCTACCCACAACCACGAGATTGAAACTCCATTATGGAAGTTTTACACACCCTTCACTGGATTTATGCGGACGCTGAGAGGCAGAGTATAAATCGGGAAGAAATACATTTTGGTAATAGTTCGATGACTATCACGGTTTCATGGTGAAGTTTTAAGAGGAGAACAAGGATGAGCTCTCTTGCCTTTTGTAATCAACCTGTTAAAACAATGCAAGTTAGTCTCACTCTACTGTCAAGTTCGTGCTGACTGATAATGGCACCGAATTTGTGAATAAAGCCTTAAATGATTACTATGAAAGCGTCGGCATTACCCACGAGGAAGACGTCCGAGAACTCCTCAGCAGAATGGCGTTGTTGAACGAAGGAATCGCACTCTTGTTGAAGCTGCCTCGGATAATGCTGTACTTCTCAGGTCCCCCTTATTTTTTGGGCAGAAGCTGTGGCTACTGCCCTTTACACCCAAACGATGCCCTTATACATACTCATCACAACAAAACCTATATGAACTAGTGCATGACAAGTAAACCCGGATCTCTTTCTTTCTTCATATTATTGGGGCATCTCTGCTACCAACAAACGACAACGAAGATCTTGGCAAATTGAAAGCTAAAGCAGACATTGGGTTCTTTGTTGGTTACGCACCAGATAGGAAGGGTTACAGAATCTACAACAAACGGACCCGACAAATCATGGAAACTATTCACGTTACATTCGATGAGCTGACTGAGCAAACGGCTCCTGTACTCTCTAATCCAGGACCCGCGCCTAACCTTTTGACGCCTGTACCTATCTGTTTAGGGCTCGTACCCAATCCTCCTCCTGCAGCACCTTATGTACCTCCTACCAATAAAGAACTAGAGATTTTGTTCCAGCCTATGTTGTATGAATATTTTGAGTCTTCACGGTTGATCGTCTGGTACCCCCTGCTCCTGCAGCTCAAGCTCCAGTCAACCCTACCGGTCCATCAGTATCCATCCCCATTGATCAAGAGGCACCATCGGGAAGTCATTCACCATCATCTTCGGATCATCAATCCTCTTCAGTACATCAAGGTGTTGCAGCTGAGCATTTGTTTGAAGTAAATCCTTTTGCTACGGCTGATCCCGAACCATTTGTTAATGTGGTTGACCCAGATTCATAACTCGAAGCATTATCATTTAGGGTAATCGCGAGAACTGAATCCAACCAAACCACTCAGCCTCATGAACATCTCCAAAATGGACCGCCTCTCATCCTATTGATAATATTATTGGGAACCCTTCTCGACCGGTATCCCCCCCCCCCCCAACCCCTACCCCAAACAAAAAAAACAAACCCCCCCCCCCCCCACACCCAAAAATGGATAGCATCTTGCTACAGATTCTTTGTGGTGCTTCTACAATTCAGTACTGTCCAATGTCGAACCGAAAAACTTTAAATTTGATGTTACTGAAGACTGCTGGTTTCAAGCCATGCAAGATGAAATCTATGAATTTAATCGACTGGATGTATGGGAATTAGTGCCACCTCCAGACTGTGCAATGATTATTGCTCTCAAGTAGATTTATAAGGTAAAACTTGACGAGTATGGTGACGTGTTGAAAAACAAGGCACGTCTTGTAGCGAAAAGATATCGTCAAGAAGAAGGTCTTGATTTTGAAAAATCATTCGCCCCGGTCGCCAGACTTGAAGCTATCAGAATATTTCTTGCCAATGCTGCCAGCAAAAACATGACAGTTTATCAAATGGACGTGAAAACTGCATTCTTAAATGGCGAGCTTAAAGAAGTAGTCTATGTTAGCCAACCTGAAGGCTTCATTGACCCTGATCGTCCACATCATGTCTACCGTCTGAAGAAAGCTCTTTACGGGTTAAAGCAGGCACTTCGTGCGTGGTATGACACTTTGTCGAAGTTCCTTCTGGCACAAGGATTCTCCAAGGGTGTAGTCGATCCAACCTTGTTCATTCGGAAAACAGGCAAACACACTCTTCATGTTCAAATATATGTTGATGATATAATATTTGCCTCGACTGATCCCAAAGACTATGACCGTTTTTCTAATGAAATGAGCTCTAAATTTCAAATGTCGATGATGGGTCAAATATCCTTTTTCTTGGGCTTACAAATTTCTCAGAATCCTAGAGCATTTTTCATTAATCAAATCTAATATGCTAATGAGGATTTTAAAGAAATTTTGATCTTCATAAAAAGTGACCTGTTGACACTCCCATGGTGGAGCGAACAAAACTAGATGAGGACCTCTCAGGGATCCCTGTTGACCAGACTCAATATCGCAGTATGATTGGATCCCTGATGTATCTCACAGCCAGTCGACCTGACCTTGTCTTTGCGGTGTGCATGTGTGCTAGATATCAATCTAAGCCCACTAAAAAGCACCTTGAAGCAGTTAAACGGGTCTTTCGGTATCTTCAAGGAACCATAAATATGGGTCTTTGGTATCCAAAAGACACCGCCATGGTACTAACAGCCCTACCGCCCGACGAGATCATGCCAGGTGTCAAGACACTCGAAGGAAGCAATCTGGCAGTGCTCTGTTCTTGGTGATACGTTGTTAGCTGTCATCAAAGAAGCAAACTAGCACGTCCATCTCGTCTACAGAGGCTGAATACATCGCGATGTCTGGATGCTGTGCCCAAATCCTATGGATGAGGTCTCAATTATCGGATTATGGCTTTGCATACAATCACATCCCTCTGTATTGTGACAACAAGAGTGTCATAGCTCTCTGCTGCAACAACGTTAGTTACTCAGGTCTATAAACACTTCGACATCCCGACATTATTTCATCAGAGAACAAGTGGAAAAGGGAGTGGTTGAGTTGTATTTCGTGAGGACAGAGTATCAACTGGCGGATATATTCACTAAGGCACTGCCCAGAGAACGATTTGAATTCATTCTCCTGCGGCTTGGCATGAAGAGTATGAAGCCAGAGACACTCAAACGTCTTCAGGATGATAAGGATGGGTAACAAATTAGCTTCAAGTATCCTATGTAAATATGTACATATTCCAACTCCAAAAAGAAATTACAACAATATAAACAATAAAAAACAAGTAAATAGAAAATATCAAAAAATAGTTTTTGAAGACATGTTACTTTGATTATCGATAATCATTTACGGACTAGAATGTCATTCAATAATGACTCACGGGCCTTTAAATGAATGCTCGCACAGAATTTCATACGTTTTCAAAATACATGTCTAAATGGCTTGCAGTTTATTTCAAACATGCACACACTCTTTTCAAAATGAGGAAAGCATGTCGCCAAAAAGACGGCTGTTCTTGTCAACGGATGATTAAGTTCTCCCGGGCATGGATTACTTTATATCCATGCAACCTCGATCTGATGTACGCTTTAGTGCATTATTTCTTGCTTAAAAAGAGAAGTCTTCTTTTATCCTTATAATTTTTCGTCTATGATTCTTCAGAAAATTATTTGGATTTCACATGATGGTTTAATGTTGTTTTTGAAAATCAATCGGGTATTGTGTTTTCATAAATTTTCCACTTAATTAACGACTACAGCTCTTTTAATAGAAAACGGGTCATGGATTGAGGGGGAGAGTAGTTTTCAAATTTATGACATCTAACGGGCATTTTGATACTTAGTATAAATAAATGAGAAAGGTTTTGTAACTAACGGGGTTATGGTTTAAGGGGGAGTTAAACTTGTGTAACCCGTAGTAAGTATAAACTCTTAAATGCACAAAGAATGTGGGAAGTGAGGGCCAAACCTGCCATTTATTGAAAGTTTGACCTAGGGATATATAGTCCTTTGCGTTTTGACTCGGTCAAAACACTTAAAAACTAGTCAAAATTTTCTTTTTCTCTCTCAAACAAAAAAACGCAACATTATTTTGCGATTTGCCTGAGTTGTGTTCACTTGTGTGATTTCTCGTTTAGGTAATGCTTGTCTCTTGTTCGTTATTATATATTCATGCTTTATCTATAACACCATGGTCTAAAATTCATTAAATTGCTTGTTTTTAGGACTGTTGTGCGAAATAATCATCCAAATCTTGGTAAGTGTTTGTTGATGCGTTTTGGTTGCTGTGTTAGCATTAGAATTCATATAGGATGCCTATTTGATGTATTAATTGTTCCCCTAAACTCTTGTTTATAGTCCTTATGAGTTTCGAGTAAAAGTTTGACCTTTTGAGTCAAATCTCAATCGGATGATGTGTGAAATGGAAGCTTGTTGATGTTAAATAGGTTAGTGAGGTTCATTGAATGTATAGTATTATCGAGTTAAGCCTTGGATGCGTTAGGTTGTAAGTTGAGATCTGCGAATACTAATGTTCTTGGTTGCGTTTTGCTTGAACGTTCTTGATTGCGTTTTGCTTGACCGTTCTTGATTGCGTTTTGCCATAGTGATCTTAGATAGCGGGAGGGGAGCGAGGTGGGTGGAGGTTATGCCTATGTGTTCTTGATTGCGTTTTGTATAAAGTGCATGATTGCGTTTTGTGTGGAATCCCTGTTGCGTTTTGCCTTATACATGCCTTTGCGTTTTGCCTGATACATGCACTTGCGCTTTGCCTAATATATGTCTTTGCGTTTTGAGGTTTAATATGCTCTTGCGTCTTGTTTGTAATATTGTGCAAAGCAGGACAAAACGCAATCAATTGCGTTTTGTGATTGAAGACCCTCATTAGTTCAAATGTAGGACCCACCTTTTTAATTTTTTTAAAAATCTTGCGTTTTGATTATATTTGAATAAAATACTCCTGCGTTTTGCCAAATTGCGTTTTGCCTGATTGATAGTTGCCTTTTGCGTCTTGCCTTTGCATTTTTTCTAATTTTTATTAAAATATTCTTGCCCTTTTGGGGTGTTGCCGTTTTGTTGGATTGCGTTTTGTCCTATAGCGTTTATGAACATACTAATAAAATTGGTCTATTGCGTTTTGGCTTTTTATGTTCTGGTTTTGGTTGTGATATGTTTTCCCAGCTGCGTTTTGTCATGTCATCTGAGTTTTGGTCATTGTGTATCGGTCACTGAGTTTTGTCTCTACTGTCATGAGTTGACTTCCGTTGACTTAAGTGTGGTACATCTCGGTTGACTATCACTTCAAATATGATCAATGTGTCTATCTTGACTTGGACTTATCTAACCCTTTGAGCATGTGCTCTTATCTAACATCACCTTTCTGTATGTATGTCTTCGTTGATGTATGTGTGCAGTTACAATGGCTGATGCAAATATCAATGCTCCTGAGGTTCCAGTTGCTGCTGATTCTCCACCTACTCGTTCAGATGAGCAAATCTTGCCTCGCAACAAATAGGTTCCAGTGGGAAAAAGCAATTGTTTCTTGGATGTGGAAAGAACTCAAGCCAATCCCATATTCAAGATAGCAGTGGACATCTTGAAGAACACCAACTTCTTCAAAGCTTTCACCGCTTCCTCCACCATTCCATCCATTTACATCCAGCAGTTCTGGGACACCATCAGATTTGACAAAGACAAAGGATACAGCTGTCAGCTGGATGAACAACGCTTCTATCTCACCAAAGCTACTCTAAGAGATGCACTTCAATTACCCCAAGACAACAACAATTTCACACCTCCACCAAATGCTAACACTATAATCTCCTTTGTTAATGAACTGGGTTACCCAAATGTCGTCAGAACCTTATCTGGAGTCGTGACAAATGACATGTATCAACCGTAGAGGGCACTCGCCACTATCATCAATCTTTGCCTCACGAGAAAAACTTCAGCATTTGAAAGACCAAGAGCTCCAGTGTTGCAGATCTTGTGGGTGTGTCACAAGGCAAATTAGATTTTGCTGAGAGGATATGGGGAAGAATTTACTCAGTGTATCCACTCATTCATAGAAGACAAGATGAATCTAGCTCTTCATACGGAGGGAAAGAAGAAAGTTAATCCACTTGTGATTTCGGGTGTCCGTTTCACTAAGTTGATCATCAATCACCTCCAGAGCATACACAAGTTCCACAAAAGACCAGGTTCACCACTCCACCTGCCTTATGAGGAGTCTGCTTTGGGATACTTGAAGTTCTCATTCAAGAACACCAAAAGAGTAAGGTTTGGGATGACAATTTCGGATACACTTATATCTAAAACATTTGAATTGTACCTACATACCCTGATATGTGGCAAGTTGCTATAGTACGCGTATTCTCGCCGGGCAGTTGTCAGTGATAATGAAGCTCCCGGCTCCAAACAGCAAAGGGGGCAAAAACGAAAAACCACCAGGAACCAAAATCCGCAATCTACTATCTAAACCCAATCCAACCCCCTACCCCCCCCCCCCCCCCCCCCCCCCCCCCCCCCCCCAACCCCCACAACCCATTACCTGCTAAGCCTCAGGAAAAGAAAAGAAAGCTGGCTATGGACGCCACTGAAGCACCATCTCCAGCCAAACGATTAAAAGCTGGTAAGGTGGTGAAGAAGCGAACTCTTAAGAGCTCTCAACAGTTGGTAGATGAGTTCGTAGATGAAGGTGTTCCGGCGGATGAACCCAGGTTTGAAGATGAAGAGGCTGATATTATGCAAAAGGTTATGGAAGAAAGCTTAAAGGATGCTTACCCAGCACCTCAGGGTCCACTTCCACCCAGTGGTGATCAGAGAACCCGGACCTGGAAAATTTCAACCACTTCCAGAGGTACAGGGAAAGGGGAAAGAGAAAGTCGGTGAGGAACAAGCTGCTCAGGTTCTACTCAACCTTCAGACTCCAAAGAAAAAGAACCCTGCTGAACAGTTCATCTTTCAGAGGCGCACTCCTGCCACAGCAGAACCCTCTAGTCTCGTTGAAACTTCGTCACTGTATGCCGAACTGGGTCTAACTGTCAGTGAGACGGATTTTGATGAGGACTGTGTCTCATGAGACGATGTAGAGCTCAAGAGGAAGGCAGGTGGAACAACCCTGGTAATGTGTGTCGTGTCTCTGACACCATCATAGTCATTCGTGGTTTCACGGGGGGGGGGGGGGGGGCGCGGGGGGATGGACAAACTTGGATCACATGGACTTGGGAATTCGTGAAGCCTCATCAACAACACTAAACACAGAGCAAATGGATGCAGACTTCATTGCCACAAAACTTATCTTAAAAGGTTAGCGAGAATTTAAACTCCCATTGAAGGAGATGGTGAGACTTGAGGATCCTGCAAGCTCAGCTGCAAAACCCTGTGTATCTGCAAAACACTCGCAAGGAAACTTAGCTTCCACCAATTAGTTCCTTGGGAGAAGCACAGGAAGACGAACTTGAAAAGACCAATACTGAAGTGGGAAGTTCAATCTCTGGTCACGGTTCCCATACATTAGGACACCTCGTCAGTTCCTCTAATGACCACTCTGGTTATTGATCTCACTGTCTCTCAACCAGCCTCCACAACGGTTCAAGCTTCACTACCAACATCAACGACAAAACAAAAATAAACAACAACAAACACTCTTCCACCACCTTTATCTCGAACAAACAAGCAATTTAACTCGATCATCATTCAGCGGATTGGTGAGCTGGAACGAAGTATAGCGGATCAGGTAGACGCAAATCAAGCCCTGGAGGAAAGGTTAGACAAGAAAGGGAACATGATCCACCAATTGTAGACTCAAGACTTGTCTAGAATGATCAGAGAGTAGACAGTGGAATATATACACAAGCAAGAGACGGTGAAAGAGGCTGTTACCGCATCAGTTCAGTATGCAATGAGAGCCCCTCTTCGTGCTCGCTTCAAGGATCTCCCCACTTCTGACATGAAGGAGATTCTGCTTCAACACATGCTTGAGGAGAATTATGACAAGGGCCACGAGGATCACTGGATGGCCTATGAAGCATTCCAATATCAATTCTTCGTGATGAAAGTGAGCAATTTGATGTTGACAAGGCTAAGGAGCGTAAAAAGATGAAGAGTAAGCAGGATTCACCGAAAACCCCACCTGAGTCACCTCCTCCTCCACCACCGTCTGGTGCATCAGGGGCTTCCGGTACAACTGGAGCCTCTGATTCCGCTCAAGATCCTCTTCCACCACCACAGTCTCCAACAACCAATCCAGATGATCAGTCTCCAGGCTTAGCTGCTCCAGGCTCGTCCAAGACAGCCGCTACTACTGCATACACAGCCTGGACAATGACCACCTCCAGATTCGAGCCTCTGCCCCATCTATTCATGATGAGATATTATGCATTGAAGGAGTGCAGATTTGAAAGCTCGGATATGGTGTCTGATGATGAGAAGATATCGGCAGTAGGCCCGTTCCAGAGTTAAATTGAATCAAGATTCGTTTTAAGCCTCGTTTTCCGCGAGAAAGACATGCCGGATCTGAACCTGTCTTTGGTCTATTCCTCATCAAGTTACTTGTTCCTATCGCCACAATCTGGGCATCTGCGTTAGCCTACAGCTAGTACCTCACCGAAGAAACTCTACTGCTTTCACAGACGGTGATATTTCGAGTGTTTATTGATTGGTTCTGCAAGAAGCAATGAATCACAGAGCTCACACCGGAAGAAACACATTGGAAGGTCATGCGCATATGAAGTTGTCAAAGCCTTCATCCTGACATGATCTCGAGTCTCCATTTTTAGGATGGAGGAATGTCATAGCTTTTGACAATCAAGTAGGATAACGAGGCTACTCAGTATAACGTCAGCCGACCACTTCCATTAGGTGGTATCCAGTCACGTCAGATCAGAAGAGTTTCTTCTTCACAGAGATTTGGATTATATACGATTTGGCAGCATAGGGTGACAGACTTGCGTATCAACACAAAGAATGAAGGTGGTATTCTCCTGATGGGGCTAGAACAGATGGTTCCAGATTCAGAAGTGGATAAAGAAGAGTGATGTATGACATTTTCTGCAACTTTGGTATCTCCCACTGGTGTTCAAGAGACGAAATTCCTTACATTCAGACGACACTCAGCAGAACCAACCGAAGACGTATTGTCGGACTTTCACAGAGAATCCTAAGTGTCATCAGGATCGAAGTCTTTTCGATTTACGGGTACGATTACATGAAAAAGATAGTCCTTCGAAGAGCAGATAATCAGGAATATACTATTGCTGAAAACGACTTCAAGGATTTGTACCCGAGTGACTTTAAAGACTTGTACTTATTGAACCTTTAAGGTCACCTGAACCACCTACCGCCAAGGGACAAGAAGATTCTCTCTACTACTGTCAACTTATGGATCAGGAATCTGGTTATTAGACAACGGGTAGAAGACTTCCAACTCGGCATCGAGAGTTACCAAACTTAGCTGACCTCCCAAACTCGCTGGGAAGCTACAGGCCAGTTCATGCACGAACAAAGATTCTTGGACTCTCCAAGTGCCGTACTGTTCAGAGACAAAGTATGGTATGCATTATGCTCATGCGCTTCTAAACGAATCCACAGTTCAGTGACGATACTCTACAACAATCTAGATGAAAGCTTTGGACTCTATTGGTAAGGAATTCAAGGTTAACAAGGAAACTAATCAGGTGCTACAATACCAGGTTCTGGGACCACGAATGTTGTGATCAAGTGCAAGCAGTTCATGTTTGGCCATTCAAAAGTGGACTAAAGTCAAGAGAAGCTTCCGGCACTTGGACAAAGCTATGTTGGTGGGAAGAATACGCGAGGGAGACTTACAGACTTTCTACGGAGAACCGAATGATGACATTTCTCTGTTAGCTTTCGTACTTCTTGTGTGGATAATATTGTCATATTTGTACATTCTTAAGTAGTGTATCTTTAGGTTTTTATGTGTCAGTGTATAAATTTTCATGAGTTTTTTCGTTAAACCTCAAAATCCTTCCAAAATTCTTATACTCTGACTACCAGATTCCATCAGTAATTTTGGGTGGGAGCATTAATCTATTCTCATTATCATGTGTCTTTAATCAGACCACATTTCTCCCCACAATTTTCTACATATTTAAGCAATTGAGATCCTAATCTCACAACAGGTTTGAAATTTTTGATCAGTGGAGAGAATGTGATTTAAATATTAAATCTGATAAAATGTGATCTATTAAGACTCAAGCAGGTTCTCCTCCCTCCATGTGCCAAACAATTTCGAATATCGACGCACATGTTGAGGGGGAGCAGTTTCATGAATCAAAACAATCAAGGTACTAATGCTTTGATGTTTACATCGCCCGTACCTTGATTGATTTTCAAATGGTTTTATGGCGAAGACAACTGTGGAAATACCAAAGACCGACCCTGTAATTACTTTATCAGAGTTATAAGGATGGTAAGGTTAGGTATGAGTTCCCACGATCCCGCCAGAGCCGGAGGGATCTACCCAGGGACAATTCACTAGTTAGTGTAGAAGTCCTTAGGTATGATTACAAAAGGAGTAATGTGAATAAGGGAATAGTACGGACTAAGATGGAGCTAGTACTGGAACATACCCAACAAGGCACTAGTAATGAAGTCTCGGTAAGCACTGAAGGGGTTGAAGAATGAAAAAGAAATGTTAAGATAAAGGGTGAAAAGAAAGCAGCCCTCCTTTAACATTAGGCAGAAACCGGGTCAATACATATGCTGTCAGAATCACATGGCTGATTGCTGACATGGAAGACAAGTATCATGGACCCAGTGATACGCTGCACAACCCTCCCTAGCCACTCAGAATCTCTCAAAAGATTTCTGTTTCAATTGTCACAGATACTTAACACGTAATCTACCAACTCTCTCACTCAGAGTTAGTCGGTATTGAAAAGGTGGCAGTCTGCTTCAGTCTCCGCTCACTTAAATCAAAACGCACTATTGAGTCTAGAGCCTAGAGATCATCAATAAATCTCGTTAGGACACTATTCCAATATACTTGTCTTTCACACACTGTGAAAACAAGGATTATCTTAAGAGTCCTATGCATTATCCTTGTGATATTGCCAGAACATCCGAGTGATACGAAAGTATTCATCAATGAAGATAAAATTGCTTGAGCAACATCACAACAAGCTCTAGGTAGGTGCTTGTGAGATCACTTAATGGATCAAAACTTTGTGACATCTGGGCATTGAGATTAGGTCCTAGATTATGAATTGCGGCGGGATGGAATTTTGAATAAAGCTAAACCTCTCGATGTGTTACAATAACCTTTACTAGTGACAATCGATTGATTTTCAATTAAATTTTATCTGAATCGGTGAGATAGGTAATCACTGATTCACTCTTACGTTTCTTTTTAGTTGAATATATTGTAGGTAGCTTATTTGAGGTGTCTGGTAAAGAGATACTAGCAAGTACAGTGAATCTAAATGCATCTGAATTAGATGATCTAAACTTGAGCTGGAAACCCGTCAAGAAGGTTCTTATAATGAATCTACCTGATCAAAATACAATATTTATTACTGTAAAAAGGTCCTCACGGAACCGGAGGTTAATGCAACCGAACTCTAACGAATGACAAAGCCATATTCGTCACCAACCTTTATTGTTAACTATTTTATTTTAGGATTACATAAAGATGGAGATGCTGATACCTCGTTCCAGCAGAGTCAAGTTCATAGCCACATGCTCATACTCAAGGCTCAATGACTCTTTATAACATCAAAGAAGAATGACCAAAGCTTCGCAAAACTCTGTTATCAACGTGTTCTTCGTATGTCATGATTTAAGTGCTGTTATGATGAAGAATTACGAATATAAAGTCAAGCTTTCAAGATTGCAACAAGTATGAGCATGTCGGCCCAAAAGTCACGAGCACACAAAGTAAAAGATCACAAGATGATGATTAGAGATTTACTTTGGCTGATGATCTCAAGAAAGCTCAAGATCACATTCAAAGATAAGCCTAAAGGAAAAAGCCCAAGCTTAAAGTTAAAAGATCACTACTCACTTTATACAAAGAGATCAATGAATGAAGAATCAAAGATTACGAGCTGAAGTTAAAAGTCCAAGACATATAATGCTAGGATTCAAATTATATTTTCAGGGGTGACCTCCCTTAGGGAGAGATTGTTAGGATCATGAAAAAGACTCTGTCACCGTGTTTTGTTCTAGCATAGTTTAGCTCTAGTCTTAATATTTATCGGTTAGTTACCGTATGACTTATGACGTTGGGCCGAGTCTTTGCCCACATGTTAGCCCACTCCATAGCTCACTTAGGGCACATAAACTCTTGTATTTAAACCCTCTCTCAGCTATTGAGAGGGGTTGGTTGTTCATGGTATACACAACAACACTAGAAGTGTCTGTTCTCGTCGACTAGAAATTCACATTGTTTTGACTCTAGAAACTTGGCCTTTCACATAATCCTTGATTGTGTTATGATTTTCCAAAATACTACAACATAGATCATCACAAGTGTGACAAAGCAACAGGATTAAGATAAACAATCTGAGGAGCAGTGCATGATTAAGGTTTTTAACGAGTTTCCTCGAGGACGGGCGAGGTTCATGTAGTTTGGATGCTTGTCTTCGCATATAGCTATTATATGCTGCTATTTGTACCTTTGTTTGGGTAAACAAAATTATTAGCAACAGAATCGATTAAATTTCGGGACAAAATTTCCCGAAGGAGGGGAGACTGTGACAACCGTGGTTTAACGAGGTTAGTTTAACCGTTAGTGTTAACCTAGCTAGCTTTATGTGTTTTAATTTATGTGCATAAGTCGATTTGGTGATATATGTAATATGGTATGTGTTATTATATGAGTTTGTGATAGTGGAAATGAATGATTTAGTCATTTCATTTCGTATGTGATGATGATTTCGAAAGTATAGTGATTTTCGTTATTTTATCGTCGGGAAAATTGAAGATGTATGTATCGTTAAATTTCGGGTTGAGATTATTTAGTGAATTGAGATTTTATAATTTATTTATAAATTAATAAGTAAATAATAATTTAGGAGAAATAATAATAAGTAGTGTAAGCGTTTTATTTTAAGTTATGTATTTATTTAAGTATTTAAGGTGAATAAATAATAAATAGTTTTGTATTAAAATATATATATATATATATAATATATATATATATATATATATATATATATATATATATATTTATATATATTATATATATATATTTGTATATATATATATATAAATATATTAGATATATATATATCATATATGATTATATTTATATTTACTATATATATATATATATATATATATATATATTATAGATATATATATATATATATATATATTATATTATATATTATATATATATATATATTTAATACAAAACTATTTTTTATTTATTCATTAAATACTTAAATAAATTAAAAATCATCATGTGTAACATAAATCGCTTACACTACCTGATTATTATGTCTCCTAAGTTATTATTTCTTATTTAATTTATAAATAAATTATAATATTCTCTCACTTCACTAAATAAATCTCAACCGAATATTTAACGATTACATACATCTTCAATTTTTCCGACGATTTAAATTAACGAACATCACTATACTTCCGAAATCATCATCACATCCGAAATGAAATGACTAAATCATTCATTTCCACTACACAAACTCATATAATAACACATACCATATTACATATATCACCAAATCGACTTATGCACATAAATTAAAACACATAAAGCTAGCTAGGTTAACACTAACGGTTAAACTAACCTCGTTAAACCACGGTTGTCACAGTCTCCCCTCCTTCGGGAAATTTTGTCCCGAAATTTAATCGATTCTGTTGCTAATAATTTTGTTTACCCAAACAAAGGTACAAATAGCAGCATATAATAGCTATATGCGAAGACAAGCATCCAAACTACATGAACCTCGCCCGTCCTCGAGGAAACTCGTTAAAAACCTTAATCATGCACTGCTCCTCAGATTGTTTATCTTAATCATGTTGCTTTGTCACACTTGTGATGATCTATGTTGTAGTATATTGGAAATCATAACACAATCAAGGATTAGTGTGTAGGCCAATTTCTAGAGAAAGAAAATGGGAATTTCTAGTGAGAGAAAGACACTTAGTGTGTGTTTGTTATACCATGAACAACCAACCCCTCTCAATAGCTGAGAGAGGGTTTAAATACAAGAGTTTATGTGCCCTAAGTGAGCTATGGAGTGGGCTAACATGTGGGCAAAGACTCGGCCCAACGTCATAAGTCATACGGTAACTAACCGATAAATATTAAGACTACGAGCTAAACTATGCTAGACAAAACACGGGGTGACAGAGTCTTTTTCATGATCCTAACAATCTCTCCCTAAGGGAGGTCACCCCTGAAAATATAATTTGAATACCTAGCATTATATGTCTTGGACTTTTAACTTCAGCTCGTAATCTTTGATTCTTCATTCATTGATCTATTTTGTATAAAGTTGTACGTGAATCTTTAACACTTTAAGTTGGGCTTTTTCCTTTAGGCTTGTCTTTGAATGTGATCTTGAGCTTTCTTGAGGATCATCAGCCACGTAAATCTGTCAGTAATATCATCTGTGATCTTTTACTTTGTTGTGTCGTGACTTTTGGGCCGACATGCTCATACTTGTTGCAATCTTGAAAGCTTGACTTTATATTCGTAATTCTTCATCAGTACATAACTTTATATCATTGACATACTGAAGAACACGTTGATATCAGAGTTTGCGGAAGCTTTGGGTCATTCTTTCTTGATGTTATAAAGTCATTGAGCCTTGAGTATGAGCATGTGGCTATGAACTTGGACTCATGCTGGAAACGACTAGGTATTCAGCATATTCCCTTTCTTTATGTAATCCTAAAATAAAATAGTTAACAATAAAGGTTGGTGACGAATATGGCTTTGTCATTCGTTAGAGTTCGGTTGCATTAACCTCCGGTTCCGTGAGGACCTTTTTACAGTATAAATATTGTACTTGTGATCAGGTAGATTCATTATAAGAACCTCCTTGACAGGGTTTCCAGTCAATGTGTTCGGATCATCTAACGCAGATGCATTAGATTCACTGTACTTGCTAGTATCTCTTTACCAGACACCTCAAATAAGGCTACCTCACTAATAGTATTGCTACTAATAGAACGGTAAGAGTGAATCAGTGAGTTACTATCTCACCGATTGAAGATAAAATTAATTTGAAAATCAATCGATGTGTCACTAGTAAAAGTGATTTTTGTAACACATCGAGAGTTTTAAGCTTTTATCAAAATTCATCCTCCGTCAATTCATATCTGGACCGAATCAATGCCCAGTGTCACAAGTTTGATCCGTTAAGGATCTCACAAGGGTCACCTACCTAGAGCTTGTTTGATGTTGGCTCTAGCAGGATTTCTATCTTCATTGTGAATACTTTCGTATCACTCGGATGTTCTGGCAATATCACAAGGATAATGGCATAGGATCTTAAGATATAATCTTGATTTCACAGAGCATTGTGTGAGATATGTCTTATTGGAATAGTGTCCTAACGTGATTTATGATGGATCTCTAGGCTCTCTCGACTCAATAGTGCGTTTTGCTTTAAGTGAGCGGGGCTGAACTTATGAAGCCGACTACACCTTTTCAATACCGACTACTCTAGAAAGTGATGTGAGTTGGTAGATTACGTGTTATGTATCTGTGACCCATTGAATCAGTAAATCTTTTGGAGATTCTGTGTGGCTATGGAGGTTGTGCAGCGATCTTGGTCCATGATACTTGTCTTCCATGTGTCAGCAATCAGCATGTGATTTCGAGACAGCATATGTATTGATACCGGGCTTTCTCTGCCCTATTGTTAAGGCGTTGGCTGCTTCTGTCTTTTGTCACCATTTATCTTTACATTCTCTATTTTCCTAGTCTTCAACCGCTTCAGTGCTTTATCTGAGACTTCATTATAGTTGCATTGTTGGGTAATGTTCCTAGTACTAGCTCCATCTTAGTCGTTTACTATTGATCCGCAGTATTACATTTTACTCTCCTTTTGTAATCATACCTAAGGACTTCTACACTAACTAGTGAATTGTCCCTGGGTAGATCCCTCTGGCTCTGGCGGGATCGTGGGAACCTCATACTAACCTTAACAATCCTTATAACTCTGTGATAAAGTATTACAGGGTCGGTCTTTGGTATTTCCACAGTTGTCTTCGGCATAAAACTATTTGAAAATCAATCAAGGTACAGGCGATGTAAACATCAAAGCATTAGTACCTTGATTGTTTTGATTCATGAAACTGCTCCCCCTCAACATGTGCGTCGATATTCGAAATTGTTTGGCACATGGAGGGAGGAGAACCTGCTTGAGTCTTAAGAGAGATCACATTTTATCTATTTAATATTTTAAATCACTTCTCTCCACTGATCAAAAATATTTCAAACCTTTGGAGCTTAGGATCTCAATTGATATTTAAATATGTTAGAAATTTGGGAGAATATGTGGTCTGATTCATATACACATTGATATAGAATAGGATTAATGCTCCCCCTCAAAATTACTGAGGGAATCTGTTCATAGTGTGAGTATTAGAATTTTGAAGGATTTTGAGTTTAACGAAAAACTCATGAAAAATTTATACACTGACACATAACACCTAAAGATACACTACTTAATAATGTACAAGATTACAATATATACCACACAAGAAGTACGAGAAGCTACAGAGAAGATGTCATCATTCGGTTCTCCGTAGAAGTCTTTGTATCCTTCGCGTAGTTCTTTCCACCAACAAAGCTTTCCAAGTTCCGGAAGATTCTCTTGAGCTTTAGCCGCTTTTGAATGGCAAACATGAACTGCTTGCACTTGATCACATCATTCGTGGTCCAGAACCTGGTATTTAGCACCTGATTGTTCTTGTTAACCTTGAATTCCTTTACCCAATAGTCCAAAGCTTCATCTATTTGTTGTAGAGTATCGTCACTGAACTTGTGGATTTTCGATTGTTTTATTAAAGGCTTCACCAGTGAGATATGCATACATACTTGTCTCTGGAACATGTTAGGCTCTTGGAGAGTCCAAGAATTCTGGTAGTCGTGCAATGAACTCGGCCCTGTAGCTTCCCCAGCGAGGGTTTGGTTGAGGTATCAGCTAAGTTTGGTAAGATGCTCGTATGCCGAGTTGGAAGTCTTCTACCGTTGTCTAATAACCAGATTCCTGTTCCTCAATAGTATTGACAGTGTAGATGGAAATACTTCGTGTCCCTTGGCCCGGTAGGTGGTTAGGTGACTTAACAGGTTCAATAAGTACAAGTCTTTAAAGTCACTCGGTACAAAGCTCCTTGAAGTCATTTTTGAGCAATGTATATTCCGAGATTATCTGCCCTTCGACTAGGGAGACTCTCTTTTTCATGTAATGTACCCGTAAATCGAAGAGAAGACTTCGATCCTGATGACATTCGCGATTCTCATGTGAGGTCCCTGGAACGATAGCTCTATCGGTTGGTTCTCGGCCTGAGTGTCGGTCGATGTAGGAATTTTGTCTCTTGAACCAGCCAGTGGGAGATACCATATGTGCGGAATTGTCATACATGCACTCTTCTTTTATCCACATCTGATCTGGATACCATACTGTTCTAGCCCGACATCAGGATAACTACACAGCTTTCATCTTGTGAATTGACAAGCACGTCTGTCACCCTTGCTGGCCAAATCGTAGATAATCCAATCTCTGTTGAGAAGAAACTCTGTCTATGATCGTGACTTGACTGAGATGACCACATCATGAGTGGTTGTGACGGTTATACCTAGGAAGCCATGTATCTACTTGATTGGTCAAAAGCTTCTATGAATTCCCCATCTAAAATTGGAATGAATAGTCAGGATGGACGGCTTTGTCAGCTTCATATGAGACCTTCCAAGTGTTCCGGTTGTGAGCTCTGTGATTCATTGCTTCTTGGAACCAATGTCAATAACACTCAAAATATCACCAGGTCTGGTGAAAGCAGAGAGTTACGCGAGCGCGCGCGCAGGTACGTAGCTGGAGGGGGTAACGCAGATGCCAGATGTGGTGATAGGGACAGGTAGACTTGATGAGGGAATAGACCAAGCAGGTTCAGGAGTCGCATGTCTTTCGTCTTCGGAAAGAGCTTAAAAATTAATTTCTTGATTAGATTATACTTGGGAAACGTGCCTACTGCGACTATCCTTCATCATCAGACACCTATATCCTGACGCTTCAAGTCTGACTCTTCATGATAAATATCTTCTTCATGAATAGATGGGGCCGAGGGCTCGAATCTGGAGGTGGTCGTTGTCCCAGGCATTGTGTAAATTTTGCAGTGTAGCGGCCTATCTTGACGGCCTGGAGCAGCTAAGCCTGGAGATGATCATTGGGATTGGGCTGGTTGGAGACCTGTGGTGGTGGTAGAGGATCCTTGAGCGTGAATCAGAGGCTCCCAGTTGTACCGGAAGCCCCTGATTGCAAGCCAGACCGGTGTGTGGAGGAGGAGGTGACTCATGGTTTGGAGGGATTTCGGTGATCCTGCTTTATCTTCATCTTTTTACCGCTCCTTTAGCCTTGTCAACATCTCAAATTGCTCACTTTCATCACGAAAAATAAAAATGACTTGATTTATGTAATGCTTCTTAGGCTATCCAATTGATCCTCGTGCACTGTCATAATTCTCCTCAAGCATGTGTTGAAGCAGAATCTCCTTCATGTCAGAAGTAGGGAGATCCTTGAAGCGAGCACGAAGAGGGGCTCTCATTGCATACTGAACTGATGCGGTAACAGCCTCTTTCACCGTTCTTGCTTGTGTATATATTCACTCTGTTATCTCTCTGATCATTTAGACAAAGTCTTGAGTCTACAATTGGTGGATCCTGTTCCCTTTCTTTTCTAACCTTTCCTCCAGGGCTTGATTTGCGTCTACCTGATCCGCTATACTTCGTTCCAGCTCACCAATCCGCTGAATGATGATCGAGTTTGAAATGCCTTGTTGTGGTTGAGATAAAGGAGGTGGGGAAGAGATGTGTTGTTGTTATTATTGTTGTTGTTCCGTTGATGTTGGTAGTGAAGCTTGAACCGTTGTGGAGGCTGGTTGAGAGACAGTGAGATCAATAACCAGAGTGGTCATTAGAGGAACTGACGAGGTGTCCTGATGTATGGGAACCGTGACCAGAGATTGAACTTCCACTTCGTATGGGTGTTTCAGGTTCGTCTTTGAGGCTTTACCGCAAGGAACTAATTTAATATATATGTTGTGGGTGAAGCTAATTGCCTTGTCGAGGTTTTGAGAGAAGACAGGGGTGCAGTGAGCGTGCAGGATCCTCAAGTCTCAACATCTCCTTCAATTGGGAGATTTAAGATTCTCCTGACTCCGTTGTAAGATAGGTTGTGGCAATGAAGTCTTCATCCTTTGCTCGGTGTTAGGTTCGCTCCGTGTGATGAGGCTTCAGCGATTCCCAAGTCCATGTGATCCAAGTTTGGTCCAGCGTGAACCACATGACTTGATGGTGTCTGAGACACGACAACATTACCAGGGTTTGTTCCACCCTGGCCTTCCTCTTGAGCTTCTACATTCGTCTCAGGAGACACTTCCTCATCAAAATCCGTCTCACTGACAGTTAGACCCAGTTCGGCATACAGTGACGAAGTTTCAACGATGACTAAAAGGGTTCTGTTTTGTGGCAGGACGTGCACTCTGAAAGATGAACTGTTTCAGCAGGGTTTTTTTCTTTGGAGTCTGAAGGTTTGGGTGAACCTGAGCAGCTTGTCTACTCATTGACTTTCTCTTTCCCTTTCCTGTATCCTCTGGAAGTGGTTGAAATTTTCTGCGTTGGGTTTCTATGATTCACCACTGGTGGAAGTGGACCTGAGGTTGCTAGATAACATCTTTTATGCTTTCTTCACATAACCTTTTGCATAATATCAGCCTCTTCATCCTTACAAACCTGGGTTCATCCGCCGGAACACCTTCATCCACGAACTCAATCTACCAAATGTTGAGAGCTCTTAAGACGTTCGCTTCTTACCACTCTTACCAGCTTCTTTTAATCGTTTGGCTGGATGATGGATTGCTTGCTTCAGTGGCAGTCTTAGCACGCTTTTTTTCTTTGCCCTGAGGTGTTTAGCAGGTACAGGTTAGTGGGTTTGGTGGTTGAGAGGAAGTAGATTGCGGTTTTTGGTTTCCTGGGTGTTCTATCGGTTTTGCCCCTCTTGGTGGTTGGGAGCCAGGTGCTTCATTATCTATTGACAAACTTCTCGGCGAGATACCGCTCACGCGGTACTTGTGGCAACCTTTGCAATTATTCAGCGGTTGCTATAGGTAGCAGATCTAATGTTGTGTAGATATAAGTGTATCGCAAAATTGTCATCCCAAACCTTACTCTTTTGGGTCTGCTTGAATGAGAACTTCAAAGTATCCAAAGCAGACTCCTCTTAAGGCAGGTGGAGTGGTTGACCTGTGTCTTTTGTGGGAACTTGTGTATGCTCTGGAGTGATGATGATCAACTTATGAACGGAACCCGAAATCACAGTGGATTAACTTTCTTCTTTCCCTCCGTATGAAGAGCCATTATTCATCTTGTCTTCTATGAATGAGTGGATACACTGAGTAAATTATTCCCATATCCTCTCAGCATAATCTATATTTGCCTTGTTGACAACACCCCACAAGATCTGCAACACTGGAGCTCTTGGTCTTTCAAATGCTGAAGTTTTTCCCGTGAGGCAAAGATTGATGATAGTGGCGAGTGCCCTCCACGGTTGATACATGTCATTTGTCACGACTCCAGATAAGGTTCTGACGACATTTGGGTAAGCAGTTCATTAACAAAGGAGATTTTAGTGTTGGGCATTGGGTTGGAGGTGTGAAATTGTTGTTGTCTTGGGGTAATTGAAGTGCATCTCTTAGAGTAGCTTTGGTGAGATAGAAGCATTGTTCATCCAGCTGACAGCTGTATCCTTTGTCTTTGGTCAAATTTGAATGGATTTTTTCCCAGACTGTGGATGTAAATGGATGGAATGGTGGAGGAAGCGGTGAAAGCTTTGAAGAAGTTGGTGTTCTTCAAGATGTCCACTGCTATCTTGAATATGGGATTGGCTTGAGTTCTTTCCACATCCAAGAAACAATTGCTTTTTCCCACTGGAACCCATTTGTTGCGAGGCAAGATTTGCTCATCTGAACGAGTAGGTGGGGATCAGCAGCCAACTGGAACCTCGCGTGATGTTATTTGCTATCAGCATTGTCACTGCACACTTACATCAACGAAGGCATGCATACAGAAGGTGATGTTAGATAAGAAGTAATGCTCAAAGGGTTAGATAAGTCCAGTCAAGATAGACACATTGATCTATTTGAAGTGATAGTCAACCGAGCGGTACAACACTTAAGTCAACGGAAGTCAAATCTATGACAGTGGAGACGCACAACTCAGCGACCGATAACAATGGACCAAAACTAGATGTACATGACAAACCGCAGCTGGAGAAAACATATACACAAAACGCAGAAACATTTAAAAAGAAAAAAAAAACCAAAACGCATAGACCAAGTTGTTATTAGTATGTTCAAAACGCAATAGGCAAAACGATGCATACAAACGCAACACCCAAAAATGCAGAGAAATATTTTACATAAAAATTAGGACCAAAAACGCAAAGGTAAGACGCAAAAGGCAATATCAAATCAGGCAAAACGCAATTTGGAACAAGCAGGAGTATTTTTTATTCAAATCTAATCAAAAGGCAACATTTTTAAATAAATTAAAGGTGGGTCATTCATTTGAATAATAATGAGGGTCTTCAATCACATACGCAATTGATTGCGTTTTGTCTGTTTTGCAACAATATACAAACAAGACGCCAAAGAGCATATTAAACCTCAAAACGCAAAGTCATTTATTAGGCAAAGCGCAAGTGCAGGTATCTGGCAGAAACGCAAAGGCTTGTATAGGCAAACGCAACAGACGGATTCGAACAAAACGCAATCATGCCACTTTATACAAAACGCCAATCAGGAACACTTAGGCAAAAGCTATCTAGATCACTATGGCAAAAACGCAAAGCAAGAACGGTTCAAGCAAAACGCAATCAAGATCGTTCAAGCTAAAAACGCAACCAGAACTTTGTATTCGCAGATCTCAACTTACAACTAACGCATCCAAGGCGTAACTCCGTTAATACTATACATTCATTGAACTCACTAATCTATTTAACTTCAACAAGTTCCCATTTCACACATTCAATCCGATGAGATTTGGGGGGGGGGACTCTAAGGTCAAACTTTTACTCGAAACTCATAGGGCTATAAACAAGAGGTTTAGGGGAAACAATTAATACATCAAATAGGCATCCTATATGAATTCTAATGCTAACCACAAGCAACCAAAACGCATCAACAAACACTTACAAGAGATTTGGATGATTCTTTCGCACAACGAGTCCTAAAAACAAGCAATTTAATGAATTTTTAGACATTGGTGTTTATAGTTAAAGCTATGAATATATAATAACGAACAAGAGACAAGCATTAACCTAAACGAGAAAATCACACAAGTGAACTACAACTCAGGCAATATCGTAAAAATTATGATAGCGTTTTTTGTTGAGAGAGAGAAAAAGGAAAAATTTTGACTAGTTATTAAGTGTTTTGGACCGAAAGTCAATAACGCAAAGGACTATATTAATTCTAGGTCAAACTTTCAATTATGGCAGGTTTGGCCCTACTTACCACTTCTTTGCATTTAAGGTTTAATAGCTACTACGGGTTACACAAGTTTAACTCCCCCTTAAACCATAACCCCGTTAGTTTCCAAACCTTTCTCATTTATTTATACTAAGTATCAAAATGCCCGTTAGATGTCATAAATTTGAAAACTACTCTCCCCTCAATCAATGACCCGTTTTCTATTAAAAGAGCTGTAGTCGTTAATTAAGTGGAAAATTTATGAAAACACAAGTCCGATTGATTTTCAAAAACAACATTTAATCTCATCATTGTGAAATCAAAAATTTTCTGAAGAATCATAGACGAAAAATTTATAAGGGATAAAGAAGACTTCTCTTTTTAGCAAGAATAATGCCACTAAGCGACATCAGATCGAGGTTAGACAGGGAATAAAGTAACTCCTCAGGCCGGTGAGAAACTTAATCATTCGTTGACAAGAAAGCCGTCTTTTTGGCTCGAAAGGCTTTCCTCATTTGAAAAGTGGGTTGCAGTTTGAAATAAACTCCTGCACAAGCCATTTAGAATGTTTGAAAGTTGATAAGATTCTGTGCGCCGAGCTTCATTTAAAGGCCCGTGTCATTATTGAATGACATTTCTAGGTCCGTAAATGTTATCGATAAGCAGAAGACATGTCTTGAAAAACTATTTTTGATATTTTCTATTTTCTGTTTTTTTTTTGGTTTTATATTGTTGTAATTTCTTTTTGAGTTGGAATATGTACATATTTACATAGGATACTTGAAGCTAATCTGTTACCCATCCTTATCATCCTGAAGACGTTGGAGTGTCTCTGGCTTCATACTCTTCATGCCAAGCCGCGGGAGAATGATGTTCGAATGTATCTTGGGCAGGGCCTTAGGGGAGACTATATCTACGCCAGTTGAATACTCTGTCCTCTACGAATACACTCAACACTCCTTTTTCCATTGCTTGTGCTCTGATGAATATATGTCGGATGTCGATGTGTTTAGGACCTGTGTACTAGTCGTTGTTGCAGCAGAGAGCTATGGACACTCTCGTTGTCACAAATACAGAGGGATGTGATGGTAAGAAAGCCATTAATCGATAAATTGAGACCTCATCAGGGAAGTTGGGCTCGCAATCCAGACATCGCGATTGTATTCAGCTATGTAGACGAGATGTAGTGCCTATGTTTGCTTCTGATGAACAGACATTACTAACTTATCACCAAGGAAACAGAAGGCTTGCCAGATGTGCTTATTCGTGTGTCCTTGACAACTGCATGATCTGCGTCTGCGTATGCTGAGTTATGTAACATGGCGGTTGTCTTTTGGATACCAAAGACCATTTTTATGGTTCTTTAAAGATACCAAAGAAACGTTTAATGCTTCAAGGTGCTTTTTAGGGGGGTTAGATTGATATCGTAGCACAAATGCACACCGCAAAGACAAGGTCAGTTATCGACTGGCTGTGAGATAATAGGGATCCAATCACTACTGCGTATTGAGTCGGTTCAACAGGGATCCCTGAGAGGTCCTCATCAGTTTTGTTGCTCCACCATGGGAGTGTCAAAGAGGTCACTTTTATGAAGATCAAATTTCTCTTTACAAATTCTCATCTAGCTTTATTTAGATTGATTTATGAAAATGCCTCTAGGATTCTGAGAATTTGTTAAGCCCAAGAAAAAAGATATTTGACTCCCATCATCGGACATTAAATTTAGAGCTCATTTCATTTAGAAAATCGGGTCAGTCCTTGGGATCTAGTCGAGGCAGATTTATATCATCAACATATTATTTGTTCATGCAGAGTGTGTTTGCCTCTGTTTTTCAAATGAAAACAAAGGTTGGAACTGACTACACCCTTGGAGACTCCTTGTGCCAGAAGGAACTCTCGACAAAGTGTTCGATACCACGCCGATAAGTGCCTGCTTTAACTCGTAAAGAGCTTTTTCAGACGGTAGACATGTTGTGACGAATCAGGGTCATTGAAGCCTTAGGTTGGCTAACATTAGACTCTACTTCTTTAACTTGCACATTTAAGAATGCAGTTTTTTTTCACGTCCATTTGATAAAACTGTTAGTTTTTGCTAGCAGCATGGCTAAGAAATATTTTGATAGCTTCATGTCTGGCGACCGGGGCGAATTGGATTTTTCAAAATCAAGACCTTCTTCTTGCGAGATCTTTTCGCTACAAGACACTCGTGCCTTGTTTTTCAACTGTCACCATACTCGTCATGTTTTACTTATAAATCTATTGAGAGCTCAGTAAATCATTGCACAGTCTGAGATTGGTTGGTACTGATTCTCATTACAATCAGTCGATAAATTCTATAGATTTCATCTTGACATGGCTTGAAAAACCAGCAGAGTCTTCAGTAACATCAAATTTAAAGTTTTTCGGTTCGACATTGGACAGTACTGAATTGTAGAAGCACCACAAAGAATTGTTAGCAAGTTTTTCGATTGTGGATAGCCGGTCGAGAAGGGTTCCAATATTTTATCAATAGGCATGTGATGGCGTGTCTCAGGTCCTTTTTTGGAGATGGTTCATCGAGGCTGATTGTTGGTTGGGAATTCAGTTCTCGACGATTACCCTACCTTTTTGTTTATTTAAACCCTAGATGATTATGCTTCAGAGTATATGTCTGGGGCTGAAACATTAACAAATGGTTCTAGGTTCAGCCGTAGCAAATAGGATTTACTTCATATCAAAAGCTCAGCTGTAACACCTTGATGTACTGAAGAGGATTGATGATCCGAAGATGATGGTGAATGACTTCCAGATGGTGCCTCTTGATCGATGGGGATGGATACTGATGGACCGGTAGGGTTGACTGGAGCTTGAGCTGCAGGAGCATGGGGTACCAGACGATCAACCGTGGAAGACGCAAATATTCATACAACATGAGGCTGGACAAAACTCTAGTTCTTTTTTTGGTAGGAGGTACATAAGGAGCTGCAGGAGGAGGATTGGGTACGAGCCCTTAACAGATAAGGTATCAAGCGTCAAAAGGTTAGGCGCGGCGGTTCTGATTAGAGAAGTCAGAAGCGTTTGCCATGTCAGGTCGTCGAATGTAACGTGAATAGTTTCCATGATTTGTCGGGTCGTCTTTGTTGTAGATTCTGTAACCCTTCTATCTGGTGCGTAACCAACAAGAACCAATGTCTGCTTTAGTTTCAATTTGCCAAAGATCTTCGTTGTCGGTTTTTTTTTTTTTTTTGTTGGGTAGCAGATGAGCCCCAAATATATGTAAGAATGAGAGATACGGTTTCTTGTCATTGCACTAGTTCATATGAGGGTTTGTTGTGATGAGTATGTATAAGGATCGGTTTAGGTGTAATAGGCAGTTATGCCACTGCTGCTGCCCTTAAGAAATATATGGGAGCCTTGGAGAATATCTGCATTATTCCGAGCAGCTTTCAAACTAAGGAGTGCGATTCCTTCGTTCAACAACGCCATTCTGCTGAGGAGTTCTCGGAACGGTCTTCTCGTGGGTAATGCCGACGCTTTCATAGTAATCAGTTAAGGCTTTATTCACAAATTCGGTGCCATTATCAGTCCGCACGAACCTGACAGTTTTGTTGAGACCAACTTGAAGTTGTTTTAACAGGTTGATTACAAAAGCAGGAGTCTACTCTGTTGGTTCTCTCTAAAACTTCACCCATGTAATTGGTGTATCATCGACTATTACCAAAATGTATTTCTTCCCATTTATACTCTGCACTCTCAGCGGTCCGCATAAATCCATGTGAAGGGTGTGTAAAACTTCCATAATGGTGTTAATCGTCTTGGGTTTGTGGGTAGCTTTCCTGCTCTTTCCAAGTTGGCATGCAGAACACAAATGATCCTTTTCAAACTTCAACCGAGGTAAGCCTCTAACAAAGATCTTTACGAGCAAGATCATTGAGGGTGCCAAAGTTTAAGTGTGATTCAGGCCGGTGTGGCCATAACCAGGATTTGTTTTGGTGGTCTGACATTTAAGCAAATGGGAGAGGACCTTGTATATCTTCAACCAAACATGGTCATGTTTATGTTTCTGTCGACACGACGTCCTTTAATTAGGATCACTACCATATCTAAGTTCTCGGACGAAGCATGTGTGCTTTCTGAAGGCAACTTCAAGATGTCTGGAATTACAAAATTGTACAGAGAGAGAAGAGAATATAGGTGGTCTTAACGTCCAAGTTCCTTTTCTACATAGTATATCCCTGGAAATTACTCACAGTCCCAATTGGAACATAATACCATTAACCCATATTGCACCAATACTGGTCCATTTCCGAATTCGAACAGTCCCCGATAAACTTTTTACGAATTCCTGAGCCTGTGACGCGATCTCCAGTCATTTGTTTTGTGCAGCCTGAGTCCAATCATGAGAACGATTTCTGTTACGAACTGCATTTGAAACAAAGGATAAAAATTGGAGATGTGGATTACAGTGGATCCCAATTTGCAATTGGGGTGTCGGTTGGGTTAGTGCAGCGCAAAAGGGTTTTTATATGCTACAGGGGCATTAGTTTCTGTGGATCAGCTGGCTTTACAGTCACTATTAAGAGCAGTTAGATCTAACTTACGGGGCATTGAGTTCTTCCTAACGAAAGAAGATCTACCAGTGGGCTTCCATTGTTTGTAGGCAATTGACTTAAGTGGAGTATTCATAGTTAAAGACCTCTGATCTCCTAGGTAATAGTTGCAGTGGGTCGCATGGATGACCGATGAGTGGTAAATAATTTTCCTATGAGACTTCCAAACTTGCTTAACTTGCTTAAACCCGCTACACTTTACGTGGCAGAGGATTGCTTCACAAACATCTCATAACGCACAACACATTGATCATGATTAACTTAAATTATGCATTTGTTACTCAATGTTTTGCAAGGAAGTATTAGATATTCGAATTAATTACTGTACACTTATAGCTTTAATGACAACATGATCTGTTGTTTTCATATCGACCTTATTATCATAGAATTGAGCTTCTACTTGTTTCAGCATTTTAGCTGGCAAGGGTTCCATATCTTTCTTTTGTATTGCTCCTAGGCTTTGGGACATGCTAGCTGCCAGATTAGAGGCACCTTTTACTCTTGTAGAGAGAATTCCAGGTTGGCATTAGTCGACATTTCATTTTCTGGGTGCTAACTTTGTTACTGGTGTGATTATGAGTTGTGGTTTTTACATGGTTCGACAAAGTAATACTTTATCCTAAGTGAAAGTGGTAGAGGGCCTTCTATTTATTGCTTAGGGCTAAAGTCTTTAGGATATGTGTCAATTACATATTCTAACTGCTCCTGAGAGTGTTGTGTAACGGCAAAGCCAGATGCATAGAGTGGTTATCAATGGTCTTTCCAGCCTTAACGTCTCTTACTTTTTCATGAAGGGTTTCTACATTTTACTTAAAGGTGTTTTGATATATTGTAGATGCACTTCCTGATTATTTTTGTGTTGAGGAGGATTTGGTTCAACATCTTTTCGATATCTACCAGGAGCAGCACTTTAGGTTTGCTTAATGAGGTATAGTGGACACATTGGGATATTATCTTTAAGTTAGCCTTAAGGATTTTCAATTTCTAGATACAAGAGTTGTTCTGGTTAGTAGTTTGGCACGCTTATTTTATTGAAACATACCAATTCCTTATATATGCTTAACTTTTGTATTTTCTGCCCCAAGAGCGTTCATTGAGATCGTGAAGGGCTCACTGGCTTTGCATGTTAAAAATTTTTGTTCTGAGAAACTAGGGCTTTAAGGTCAAAAAATGGGATCTACATCACTATTTTTTCTTTGTTTAAGCATGAAATTTATCTCATTTCAATTCATGAATTGTATTGCCTCGACTTTGAAATCTGTTCTTAGTTTCTACCGATCAAAACAATGAATCAAATGAAGGAGATCCGAAGACATCACTGGTTTTTGTTTCTCCTAAAACGTTCTTTGAGATTTTGATACTTTAATTTGTTGAAGTGTTCCAACTTCAAGTTTGGCAAATAATGTCTTGTTATCTGTGAAGCCTCGTGTTCTCATTTTGAATCTTGTTCTCAGATTAAATCATCTTTGTTCAGATTCAAGGTCGGCTATACGGTGTTTGAGCAATAGTGAAAGCATCATGCCATGTTCAGAAAATCTAGACCGCATTTAATAAGAATCAGTTGCGTATAATAACACATCTTTGGACATGCATTCAGCAAATTAAGTTCCTCATTTGTGATTTGAGACGGTTTTTCCTTTAAATCCCCACCACTCATTAAATCTATCTCATTCTGGTCCACCTCGGCTTCCAAATTTTCAAAAACGGCTTTCATTGCCCTAACTTCAGTGACCAGAGATTTTTGAACTCCGTCAAAATGTTCTTTGAGTAGATTGAAAAATGGAATTACTTCGGTTAAGTAACACCATTTTGTTTGTTCAAAACCCCTTTCCCCTTCAGTTATGCCCGTTGGTGTGATACGCTTTTTACAAGTTTTCTCAAAGTCCCAAAATAGTTGAGTAATTACATACAGACCAATATTTACTTTTGGGGGGGGGGGGGGGGGGTGGGGAAACCCTTTTGGTAAAGGTTGAACGCGTTCGAGGGGACCAGATGGTACGGTGTATTGTGTGGATACAGTCGCAAGTTGGCAGGACAGGCAGAGGGGTGGGGAATTTGGCCTTTGCTCTTCGGCCTTTTTCATTTTTTTGAGATCTATTGGACAAAAATTACTTGCTCATGGTATCAGTTGAGTCTAGTGGGTGTGAATGTTGCCATAACATGTTTCTTTTTGAGCAATTAGGGGGAATGTATTGTTGTAACCCTTGTTTCCACACACGACGAATCTATTCATTTTCGCATGCAGTTTCATTTCTATGTATTCTCTGCAACTCTAGGTCTTCTCAGACGATGGAACAATTACTGGCACATGATGAGTCTTAAGAAGTTCTTCACCATCATATAGTGCCGGTTAGGCCTTTTTGGCATGTTTGAGGTAAAAAAGGTTCTGGGCACCTAGCGCAGTTTTAGTCTTTTGGTCATACACCAGAGTAGGATTTAACATCATGCGGAAAGTTTGAATGGATTGATCTTGTGAGTAAAGCTTATTCTCAAGTTTATCGTTAAGGTTTTCAGATGGAAACATATATGTCTCAGGAATTTGGACTCTTTCTGTTTAAATTTTTTTCCAAAGTCGTTACGGTTTCTTTAATTATCTTTGTTGTTTTCCATAGTTGATTAAGTTGTAAACTGACCAGAAATGAAGTTCTTTTTAGATTTCTTGTTTTATTACGATTTGTCATCCATTTCGTTGTTCCGTTCACAGTCCAATTCAAACTTAGCCGCGTGCTATAAATGCAACTTTTCCTTGTAGATCTTAAGTTCAGTGGCTATTGGGTCATGAGGAACGAACGCATCATTATCAGAAGACACACATACATCATTTAGAGCAGAAGATGCACAACTGTAGGTATACTAACAGAAATATGAGTATTGAGACAATAGCATGTTCATATGGAATAACATGTACTGTTAACCCATATCGGGATAGATAGGTGAGTCCATAACATTTGTCTGTTGTATTATTATGAATTCATGTTGTCCTGATTATTACATATAATCAATTAGTTCCAGAATATGTACCAGATAAGATTTGCATGCATTTAGATGGTCCAGCTTGTGGATTATGCTTGACCCAGGCGCTCGAGGGACAAATTGCATGAATATAGATGAGCAGTCGGTTCTATCATCAACATAGTGAATCAAAAAAATCTCAAAGTCCCAAAATAGTTAAGTAATTACATACAGACCAATATTTACTTGACTTGTAGTTGGAAGCGTTCGAGGGACATGGACCGGTGTATTGGGGTGGGGCATTGGCCTTTAGCTCTTCGGCCTTTCATTTTTCTAGATCCATTGACCAAAATACTTGCTCAGGTGTCAGTTGAGTCTGAGGGGTGAATGTTGCCATAAAATTTTCTTTTGAGTAATTAGGGGGTGTAATGTTAACCTTTTTTTCCACACAGGCAGAGTCATTCGTTTTCGCATGTAGTTTATTTCTTGAAGTCTCTGCTAGCTCTAGGTCTTCCTCAGACGATGGAATAATTACCAGCACATGATTAGTCTTAAGAAGTTCTTCACCATCATATAGTACCGGTTGGGCCTTTTTGGCCTGTCTGAGGTAAAAAGGGTTCTGGCCACCTAGCGCAGTTTTAGTCTTTTGGTCATACACCTAAGTAGGATTTAACATCATATGGACAGTTTGAATGGATTGATCTTGTGAGTGAAGCTTATTCTCAAGTTTATCATCAAGGTGTTTCAGATTGGAAAAATCAGTCAGGAATTTGGACTCTTTCTGTTTAAACTCTTGTTTAAAGTCGTTACAGTTTCTTCAAATATCTTGTTGTTTTCCATAGTTGAATTAAGTTGCAACTTGACAGAATGAAGATCCTTTTTAAGATTTTCTTCCGTATTATTACGATTTTAAATAAGCATACGCATTTGATTACTTCAAGGACAAGATGCTGCTGATGCAAGCCCAAGAGAATGTGCAGCATGCTTCTCATGTTGTTTTAGATATGAATACAGTTGTTCATGATTTGTCTCTTTTAGACCTTTGTTAAGTTTAACGACTGGTTCAAACCTAACCCATTCAGGTGACATGTTGTTCACAAACTTGGAGTTCAGCTGAATATTGGGCATTGTCATTATGATATTCCTCATGTCGTTGACCAACTTGTGAAATCGAACATAGTACTCATTGATGTTTTCACCTGGAAGCATCTTGAACCGCTCAAATTCATCGTACAACTATGATTCTCTGTCTTATTTGGTGAGCTCAGAACCTGCAAGAAGCATTTTGATGTTGTCCCAAATTGATTTTGCTTCAATGTTGTGATTGATGAGCTTGTAGATATCTTTGGGTAATCCTTGAAGTACAATATTGGTTGCACGGACATCTGCATCGTATCGCTTCTTCTTCGTGTCACTTAGATCCTCATAGGTACGAGCCCTTTCTGGTCTAAGTAGAACACTTCCCTCAGGGGTAGTTCCAAGTGTATTCCTTGTGGTTCCAAGCTTAAATGATCCTTGATCAATGGACTGGAGAATTAGCAATCCATTTTCCTTTCCTCTACCGTACAATCGGATTCGTTGTGACCATGATTCGTAATCAGTCCTATCGAGCATAGGAGGGCGGGTATCAGAACCGGCCGCTTGAATATCATCTGAGTTACTAGACATGATTGTTTGATTGATTGTATTATGATAGATTTGGATCGGTACAATGATTAGTGATTGTATGTTAAAAGTGATGATTGTTTGTTGATATAGGTGATTTGTTGTTTGTTTGTGATTTGGTTTGGTTTGGTTTGATTAAGTATACGAGATGCCCTACACAAATCTCAGTCAGGAAATCTAGACAAGTCTCAATGTTAAGGATTAGACAAAACTCAGTGAGGAGTAGACAAAACTCAGTGAGGTATCCTTGACTATACGCAGTCAAGAAGCAAAGACAAAACGCAATGAATAGAAATTTTTTGCCATTTTTTTGCCAGGGATTCTTTCCACCAAAACGCAATGAGGGTCTTCAACTTGGGACAAAACGCAGGACACAAAACGCAATGAGAAGGAGACAAAACGCAGTGACGTGTCTTGGGCAAAACGCAATCAACTCTTGAGACAAAACGCAATCAAGAAATTAATTGGGCAGAGTTTCTCCTAGTCAAAACGCAATGAGGGTCTTCAACTTGAGACAAAACGCAATACACAAAACGCAACCTGTAGTGTTAACCAAAACGCAATACACAAAACGCAACTGACAAAACGCAACTGCTGTACTACACTAGAAGACAAACCGCAGTGTACTATTCTCTGACAAAACGCAGAGACAAAACGCAACTAAGAAACGTCTTCCAGGGAGACAAAACGCAATTTCCAGAAATGCTTCAAATCACCAAAAATCACCCTTTTGAACGTTTAAGCTTGGATTTTCTTGCACAACTTGGTACTAGAAGGCTAAAACTACACTAAAAACACTAACTTTAACACCACAAACGTGAGAATCAAAGAAAGCCAATGTAAGAACCATAAACCTTCAAAAACTAAATTTTTGATTAATTCTTCCAAGAGAAACGCACATACAATCTAAGTAATCATCCCATGTGCTCTGATACCAATTGTAGTATATTGGAAATCATAACACAATCAAGGATTGGTGTGTAGGCCGATTTCTAGAGAGAGAAAATAGGAAGTTCTAGTGAGAGAAAATCACTTAGTGTGTGTTTGTTATACAATGAACATCCAACCCCTCTCCATGGCTGAGAGGGGGTTTAAATACATGAGTTATTAATGCCCTAAGTGGGCTCCGGACCTATGCTAGCCATAACACGGGGTGACCGAGTCTTTTTCATGATCCTAACAGGGTGCATCCTGTTGGAGTTTTGTAAGCGGTTCTAAATGCCCACAATGCATCATTGAGTTTTTCAGACTAATCTTTTGGGTTACATCGGACTGACCTTTCTAAGAGATGCTTAATAGCTTTGTTCGTGACTTCGGTTTATCCATTGGTCTGAGGTGCCTCATCAACCAACAACAAGGTAAAATTTAGTTAAAAGACTTTTACAACTATCAAACTTGAGTTTTCCCCGAGTCGTTCTTACAAGATGAATCACCATGAAACTTCTCACCACCATAACCACAACATACTCACTACCACTACTACCCTTGAAGGTTGAATCACCTTCTAAAATACATATGGATTGATGGGTAATCTACATATCCCGATACTCATAAGCACATTTGCTTGTGTTGTTAAAATTCAAGTGAATTTCGTAATGAAATGCGTCTCATTCTCAAACACGTCCTTACAATCTTTGACAACCTCACCACCAAAGCCAACCACGATGATGCAAGTAGTAGGAATATAGTTTTTAGCATACTTTTCTAGGGGTTTCTTTTAGAGAATCATATTTGATTCTAGTTTTAGAAGAATCATATCACATCATATATCCATCTTATACGACTTCCTCAAAAGACGAAGTATATATTGCACTAATATTTTTTTGTAGGTTCAAATATGCACTTTAGTATGTATGGCATTCTTGTCTATGGACGAAATTTGCCTTTTCATATCATTTCTTTTTTTGGTTCAAGCATATACACTTTGTGGTATATGGCATACTCATCCAAGGATGAAGTTTGCATCATTCATTTTTCTTTTTGTAGGTTCTTTTTGACGCCCTCGAGCAAGGGGGAGCATTCGTCAAGAAATCATATTGAGTCGTCTATATACTTTGTTGTATATGACATATTTGTCTAAGGACAAAACCTATTATTGCACTAATTTTTATTTTGTAGGATCATACTTGACGCCCTCGAGCAAGGGGGAGCTTTCATCGAGCATTTATAGAGTGCATCTTATGTACACTTTGTTGTATATATTTTACTCATCCAAGGACGAATCTAGTTTTGCACTTATTATTGTTTGTAGATTTTTAATCATATCTTGACGCCTCGAACAAGGAGGGCACTCGTCAAGGGGGAGCATGCACACATTCATCATCCTTCTTAATCTTCGACAATCTTTTGCGTTTCGACCAAAAGGAAGATGTCATCATATAGTTTTCATATTTTTTTATATATGTTGCACGAAACTAACCATTTTGTAGGTTAAGCTTTTAAAATTTGATCCATGGATCCGCTATAGACCAAAGACAATTACCTAGAGGATGCAACAACATAATGGGATAGAGTAGACCATTTAACTTCACTAGGGATGATGCAAACTCGCCTTTTTGGGGAGAAATAAAGTTAAACTCCAAGGACACACCCTTTTTGTTTTGACAAAAGGGGGAGAAGAGTGTAAACGGAGAAGGTAATGTAAAGGTATTA
>BQNB010012808.1:0-78436 GCA_026074375.1 Tanacetum coccineum | reverse complement strand
ATCACTCAAAGCAGATTAATAGAAATTATTATTTAGTATTTCATTGTTCTTCTTAGTACTTGTGTTAAGATTCCGCATTAACACATAGTATTCATAATCAGTGTTTCTATATAGTCAGTTGTATTTATACATCTTGGCTACCAACCTTAATAGGCTGTAGAGATCTATTCGTTAGGGGACTCACAATAGCTCATGCCTTAGTTGGCATTATTCCCATTTTCATTCTACTCCATCATACCTAAGGACTTCTATTATATCTATGGAATATCTCTGGGTAGATCTGTTGGTTGTTGGGTATTAAGATCGACACCATAAAACCATTTGAAAAACAATCAAAGTGTTTGATATAAATCAAAACTTTTAACACTTTGAGAGTTTTACTTATAAGAAATACTCCCCCTACACATGTGCGTTATAAATTTGAAAGATTTTTCGCACATGAAGGAAAGAGTTTCGCACTTGAGTCAAGGACGATCACATTCTAATCCAATTTTCTCCCCCTCAAAAATAGCATACCATATGATATTTTTGATATCAATGGATTAAAATAGCTATATGAGTTTTTGAAAGCACATGGGAGAAAATGAATATAGCACGATTTATGAATGGGAACATTTTTGAATGTTTTAAACAAATTTTAAAAACTAGTTGTGTCAATATCTAAAACGGATGGTCACTAAGCCGCTAACGACGATTTCGAATACTCTCAAACGGATGCAACCTGAATGATGCTAACGACGCTTTCGAGTACCCTAGACCGAATGCAACTTAGATCTCTGACAACAAATATTTTTGTCTTGGAAAATTTTCTTTTGTTTAAAAACATTTTTCATTATACTCATCCTCAATAATACAACACTTCACTTTAAAAGACACCACAAATATATTGAGAGATAGAGTGAGTGTTGAGCACATTATTTGAAAGATTTTGAATTATCTTTGAAAAATTCTTAAAAAGTTTTGCTCAAACACTACTTGTTTTAAAAAGCTCCCCCTCAAAAATAGATTAAATGATTTAGCGAGGAAGGGAGTGTTGAATACACAATTTAAAAGATTTTGAACAATCTTTATGAAGAATTCTTGAAAACTGTGTTCAACATTAAAAGCTTGGTTTTGAAAACTCCCCCTCGACAATAGATGTAAATCAAAGGATTTAGTGAGGAAGGGAGTGTTGAACACACAAAACCTTTTACTTGAGCTTAAGATTTTGAATATCTTAATGAGCTAGCTCAAGTCCGAGAAGTTGTAAGCTTCTCGTTGTGAAGATAAATGTACAAAAAGGTACACTTTCCTTTATTTGAAGAACCAGTCCTAAGCTGACATTTACTTAAAAGTCGTATGTCCCGAGCAAACTTTTTGAAAGAAATTCTGATAAATATTGCTCAGGACAAAGAAGATTTCTCTTTTTTTAAAGATAAAGCACACAAAATTGTACACTTTTCTTTTATTTGAAAACCGAGTTCTGATCGAAAATAATCAGAAGTCATTTTGATGAATAAAATTTTGAAAGATTTGAAAAAAAATTAAAAAATATTTGAATAAATTTTGCTAAAAAACAAGAAGATTTCTCTTCTTTTGAAGGTAAAGCGCACTGAAACGTAGACTTTCCTTTTATTTGAGGCACGGGTTGTAATATAACATTTGATTACAAACCATTTGAACTACAAAACTTTTAATGTTTTGTTGGATAGCTCAAGACCGAAAATATTTTTCTTTTCGTTGTTAAGGGTAAATGCACTGAAGCGTACATTTTCCTTTTATTTGAAGACCGGGTTGTTATCTGATATTTAATAACAAACCATTATGGCATCAAATTAGACAACAACCTTTGGAACCCATTTAAGCACGATGCTAACGGGTTTGCCAAATTGTGAAAACCATTTGAAAGTTATGTCAAGTCGATGTAAAGAAGTTGAGTTCCAACGAGGACTTAAAACCAGTGTTTTATTTGGAAACAACTCTCGTGGAATCAATGAAGATTTAAAATTCCTTTTGATTTTCCATTGATTCTTGAAACTTGGTGTTTCTCGAGGAGTTTTAAATCTTGTTGATGAAGAAGATTTCTATTTGTTTTTGACATTTGCAGTATCATTTCAAAAATTCATTTTTTCACCGTTTAAAAATCTTCCTTTCTTCTTGATGGTCAAAGCAGAGTCATTTTTATTTTGCATTGAAAGCATTTCTGATTTGGAATATTTGAAAGATTTCAAATAACTTTGCTTTGGTCTCCACACTTGTTTTACCGGTGTAAAATGAGAGTGTGGAGTTACAAAAACTTGATTCTTTTCTTTTAAAACACTTGTCTTAAAAACCTTTTGAGAAGTAGGTGTTACAAAAGTTTGAGATTCCTTTGAAGACCTCCACACTTGATTTACAAGTGTAAAACGAGAGTGTGGAGTTTTGAAAAGTTGATTCTTTGCATTTGAAGAACTTGTCTTAAAACCCTTTTGAGGAGTAGGTGTTTCAAAAGTTTAAAATTTCTTAGAAAACTTCCTACCTTTTAGCAAAGAATAGGTTGTAAACTGAGAAACCCTTTTTAAAAATGGTTTTGAGAATTCACCCGTGTGAACCTTATCCGAAACACTTACTTTAGGTTTTGATGAGTTAAAAACTTTAGTTTTCCTTTTTGTCTGGTTAAGAGAATCAAACTCTGCCTTTAGAGCATTGGTATGAAGTTCTCAACTCACTGTATTCTTTTTGTTGAGAAAGAATATCTTGTGATGCTAACTTTGATTCTAAAGATGCAATTTGTTTCAAAAGCTGATCTTTTTCATTCTTAGGTAAAGACTGTGCAGTGACTGGTTTTGATAAATCCTTTTGCAAAACAACTTTGGGAACAAACCATGATTTTGAAGTTTAGGAGTTTATCAATAGTTTATCAGCAGGTGGTTTTCCTAAAATTGAAGGTTTGTCAAACTTAGTTTCCACGGACTTCCCTTTCAGATTTTCCAATTGAGTCCTTAAATGATTAATTTCTTTTAAAAATTGATCATTTTCAGCTTTAGAATCATCAACCTTACGAGCCAATTGTCGTTCAAGAACAACTTTCGTATTTTCAAGTTTTTCAAAATACACCTCGAATTTAGCCAACAATTCAAGCTTGACATCATCAAAATCTTTTGTTTTTTGAGCAATGATTTTTTTGAGATGAGTAATCTTTTATCCAGAATCACAGTTTTCTTCATGGAAAGTAGTCAATTTCCCCGTTGTTACCCTTTTTACTTCATCAGCAAAAGCATTTTCAAGATTATCAATTTTCATTAACAAAACAGAATTTTCTTTTGTTTGTTTTGCTAAAGTCTTTTCCAGCTCAACAATCTTTATTCGAAGAACACATGTTTCGCTTTCAAAAATATTCTTTTTCTCACCCGATTCCGTTTCAAGTTCAGAAATATTACAATCAACATTTGAACTTGAAAAGGAATCAATGATTCTTTTTTAATAATCCAATCTTCCCTAAAATGTTATCAAACTTTGTATTCGTAAATTCAAACAATTGAGACTTCAAATTTTCTGCCTCGTTTTGTGTTACATTTGAACTTTTTGTTTAAACCCGTGACTTTTTGATTGAATCAAACAAGTTTTGGTAAGTCAACTTCAAGTGTTCACTTTCTTTAAGTAATGAAGTCGCTTGATGTTCTAACTTAATGTTTTGAGTTTTAATTTTATCAAAATCAAACTTAACTTGGACTTCATCACATTGAATGGTTTCAACCCTTAAACTTTGAACTGACTCGAACAAATCTTTATAAGTTTGTTTCAAAGGAACATTTTTTATTTGTAATGATGCCAAAAAATTCGCATTTTCTTTTTGCAATATTTTCAAAGAATTGTTTTCTTGAGTTTTGTGTTGAAGTGCTATTTCAAAAGCAATGCTTTGTGCCTCAAGTTTGGAAAAATATTTTTCAAGCTGAACAATTTGTTTTGACAACTTTTCTTTGACATCATTACAAAATATATCACCATCTTTTGACTCTTTTGAAAACCATTCAATTTTTTCTCTGTTCTTAATTTTCACATAAGACTAGATGACAAGATTCCTAACAACATTATCTATGTTTGCTTCCAAGAGTTTCTTTTAAAGGAGAAGTATTATATATAATTACAAAAATTACAAACCCATAACAGAATACATGAGCATCCCCATGTAAACCAATAGAAGGCCAAGAATAAAAAATACTTGCTAAACAAAGTAGTCAGATATCTATTCTATACAATCATTCACTACACTTATTCAATAGTAGAACTTTACATTATCATATATATCATTTTAGGCGTTAAACGACGCCATTTTTGTCGTTTGGTTTTTGGACTTTTGCCATTGTCCGGTCTATAACTTCTTCAGCCCATTAAATTTAATAAATTATTCTCGATGTTTGGCATAAACTCTAGAAAACTCCACACCATAACCATCTCTTCTCCATCTTATAAACATCGATAACCCACGATGGCGATCATGTGGCGACGTGGACCCGCATAGTAAAAAAGTTTTTAGAGTTTCGGTGGGTTTATAGAGGTGTCTAAGATTTTAGGATTGTTTCCATGTGTTTCATCATGCTTTTGGTTGATCGGTTAGTAGTAGATACGTATATATCTTTTTTTCTTTTTGGTTAAAGTCTTGCTTTTTATTATAAATCGAGATTAGGGTTTGATTGTCTTCGTGTTTTTGTGAATTGGGTATTTTGTGAAATTGGGTATTTTATGAAATTAGGCTTATGTTCACTTTCATATGGTTTAATTGGTATAGAAGTTTGATGACTTATATTGTGTGCCTATGTTTAAGCCACATAAAAATAAATGGAAAATTGGTGCTTAACACTGTTTGGTATCTACTTATTGCAGTTTGAATCAATTATTATGCGTTGAATTTTTTGTATATTTAGTGTGCATCATATTAATTGTTAGCTACATTGTATTATCCAGAATTAGATCCTAATGGTCTTCAGGATAAGCAAACAGTCCCAACTACATAGATAATTGAATCATGTCATATTTAGTGGGGTTAGCTGTATGCAGAGAGATAGGAATAAAAAACAAGTGTCACCACATAATGGTGGTTTCGTAACGGGTTATACAAATGTTCGTGTTGACCCATGTGCGGGTGTTGCTTTAAAAAGCACGAAAAACGTTTCCATCGAGCATTGACAACATCAACAAAGGCCTACTACTTTTAAACCCACTCAACATCATATATTGCCATTGGTTTGAACGTGGTTATATTATGCAATTTGTATAACCTTTATAGCTAAACTTATAAGCTTTGGCAAACAGTTGGAACAGTTGTATAACATAGAACGTTTGGTCACTTATGATGGATTTATCCGAGCTCTTATAATCGCATTATGTTGTTATTAGATTGTTTTTCTTTTTTTGAACATTATTCGGTATAAAAGTGGTATCCATAACTTCTTATTGAATGAAATAAATAAAAAAATTATGGTACATAAGTCATGTCACATGTATTAGTATATTATAGTTATATGAATGGTCTTTATCTTTAGTCTTTTATGATACGTTACCTTATTTTATAATCTAAATGGTTCACTTACAGCTAATCGAGTTGTGGAAGTAAATGAAATGTGGCAACCACATCAAAAGGTGAAAGAATTAGATGACAGGAAACATAGTAGAAGTATTAGTGACTCCTAAAAGAGTAATAATAGGTATGACAATTATGCAAGGAACCATAGTTTCCTGTGCTCATCAAGCAAAAGCGCAAGTGAAGATGGACTAAAAAACAATGAGACTGAAGAATTATCGCACTCAAGGTACGCTAATCGGTCCTTCTCTTGTTGCGCCCATCAGTGCTTGCATAGAGTTGGCAATCTTGACCCATTTATTTCTGAGTTCTGAATGGGTCGATCTGTGCTGTGGTTTTTTTATCATGAACATGTAAAACTAAATATCTTTATTACAAGGGAAAAAGGGTTAAATGTCGACGATAGCCTATTTTTAATGCGAGAAAAATCATTTACCTTTTTTTCGGCTTGCTAAAGACAGAATTATCTATTTCTTTCCACTTTTGTAAATATAACAGGTGATAGTTGATGTAACTAACGACGGGTGGCTAGGTTGTTATTCACTTCTACGTAGCGATGTCATTCATAGGGGAGTTGCGACTGCTTCTCAATTATGATAGGTAGCATATATAAATTCAGCTTCTCAAGAACAAACAAGACGCACATGCGAGTAAAAAAATAATATATATGCGATCTTCAAGAGAATAATTAGTTGCATTTATCTATTGGACATTTTATTCTCTACATTGACTGTCTAGACATACGAATTTTGTTGGTGGTGTTTAGGCTAATTTGAGGATTAAATTAGGTGTCAGCAATACCATTACTTAGAAGTGAACAACGACCTGCTTACTCATTGTTTTGTATATTAACCAACATCATGCAGGTTTTTATGAGCCGAATATTCTCTGAATTTTCTTAATTGAGTATTGTAAGGGACATGTTTACAGAATTGTTTGTTATCGAATAGGTGTAAATAATCGGTACAGCTGCGAATCCTATTGTCTTTACCCATTTTTTATAGGTTGTAAATGCAGTTTAAAATGCCATCTAATGCAACTTTTTATTTGTGTTCTAATGTTTTGCAAGGAAAATCGTGGAGATGCATGGAAGTTTATCAGTCTCACGCCTCTGTTTGCCCCACCCAGGCGTGTCACTATAGATGCAACTGCAAACGCTTTGAATTTCAGATTGAGCATTAAGACGATCACAGGTATCGATTCTTCTTTTCTTTACAGTTGTAATTTTTTTATAGAGATCTTATGACATAGGACAGAAAAGACTCTTGACGTGATTATTAGCTGATTAGAATGCATTTTAGAATACCAATGATAAAAATGCTACACATGGTGGCCTTTTTGCTTAAGCTCATAAGTGAATAATAGCGATTATGAAATCATATGAACATATTCACGCAAGTATCTCTATTTTTAGCATTTATAACGTACTATCTAGATTATTATCACAACGTTATTTTTCAGGTTAAAAATAAAGATGCAACAAATGGTAAAAGTTTCCATAATGAAATGTCTCACATGGATGAAGCTAAAAAGCCATCGAGACACAAGTTTGCATTTTTAGCATAAATCTTGAGACTGTTATAACCTATGACTCCATTTTAAATTTTGATTTTAATCTGCAGATACCCCTGCAGCTCTGGTTTCTTTCCAAAACTCTCCACTTCTTCCCTATTTGGCCCGTAAAGGAAAACAATTTCAGCAATATGTATTGTATGTCACTTGACGAAACCTATAGTAAGATGGCATGCTTATGATGATTTTTGATTGCTTGAGCTCAATAATGTACATTTCCATGTATCAATAGAATTATGTTCGATGATTTGTAGAACTTCGTAACAAAGATTGTTATTGTGATATTTGTTGTAACATCAACATCTACATCATGGTTGTTATTCAGTCATATAAAACTTAAACTGAGATTTTTATTATTATTAATAGTCTGCAGCTACGCCCGCCGTAACGCGCGGGCTGCTATCCTGCTTGTTTTAACTACATTTTCCTTATTCATTATTCTACATCTTTGCAGCTTTACATTCCATTTCAATTCCACTTCTTTGATGCTCTTTGATTCCTTTACTATAAAGCTCATCATCCTCAATTTGATAGTTTCTATAATAATATGCACTAAAGTTTGTTCATCTCTTTTACTTTTCTTAAAAAATCTTGTATTTCTCTCCTGCCATATAAAGTATACCACTGCTCCTAGAACCAATCTTCTTAAAATGCTTCATATATTGTTGTTAGCAGCCAACTTAGTAACTTCCTCTATTTTAGTGTTCCAACAATGTGAGAATTTCTTATTAGTAAGATTATGCATTAAACTCTAAACTTTACATAAATATGGGCAATTGAAGAACAAGTGATTATGTGAGTCTGGACATTGGCTGCAAAGTGCACACTCAAGTATTTCATTAGGCTTCCATACAACAATCTTATCTTGAGTCATTAATTTGTTCTGTACAGTCATCCACATTACAAAAGAGTGTCTAGGTATACACTGTGCAAACCAAATCAAATCCTTCTATGTTATTTTATTATCACTACTATTCAAATCCTTCCATACAATTTTGGTAGCATATTGGGTCACTTTACCATTCCTTGTTATCCAAACAGCTTGATCTTTCAACTCATTGTGTAAAACTGGGACTCTCATATGTTTTAACACTACAAACTTGGTGTACCACTCTTCTGGCCAGCACCACTTCCCATCGATAATCAAGTCTGACACATTATTTACATTGCTCAACCTTGCATCATATATCATCCTTTTTGTAATATACTCACTTAATGGCCCCACATCATCCCATTTATCAAACCAGGCAGAAGCTAAATTTCCATTACCCAATCTATAGAAGAGATGTTGTTTGATTTTACCTCTTAAGTTCAGAATATTCCTCCAAGAGTTGATCAACCTTATTTTGCAAAATTTCATTTTTCTTTGATGTTTCATCCACTTTGCTTTCCATTGACTAAAAAATCTCTAACATCTCTTGTACTTCTTTTATAATCTCCTGTTTAATTACAGTTGAACATTCTTTTAATGAATCTGAAATCAGAACTACCTCCTGAGTAAAGAGTCGTCTTATCCTAACTTGACCGTCATAGAAAACATTTCTGTCTTTATTCATTTTAAGATTAATAATAATGAGTTTTCCTAACTCTTTAATTTCTTTGTCCAGATTAATAAAAAGTTTTAGCAATTGATTTTCATTAGGCATCTTTTTAGGAGGTAAGTCCGACTTCTCTGAACTTGATTCAGGAGATACACTAGAAGTAGAAGGATCTGAAAAATATATTTGTTCAAGAGAAAGTTCCGTTTGAGGAACAAACGTATCATAAAGACTGTTTATGTTTTCATAGTTAACTAGAAATTATTTTTCTTTCATTTTGACTTGACTCGCTTCTACATCATTAAGAATTTCTTAGTATCATGCACATCTGGTTTCACAAACTGGTGACTAAGAACTTGAGCATCATACAGCTTAGGATTACATGCAATAACTTGACCAAGAAAACAAGGATCTTTATATCCCAAACCTATTTTACGTGTATTTTCCCGATACAAGCTTTGTTCAATCATAAGCATACAAAGTGTTTGACTTAATTTGCCCATTTTACAAACTATGTTCTCAAGATCTTTGTTTTTAGCTTCCAGTTGAATGATGTCAATAAGATATTTATCCTCTTTTTGTTTGAAAGCCTTTTTGACAGAATCAGTTTCATTTTTTTACATTCAAACACTCACTTTTTTCTTTTAAAACTTGATCTTGCAACTCTTCTTTTTCTTTCTCTACTTTTTCAATGTTTTATTTTTCAAAAAGAAATCAATTTTCCAAAATATCATGTAACTTTTCATAACCTGTTTTGTAATTAGTTAATTGATCTGGTTTTTTCTCAAGATCCCGAACCCATTCCTTATACGTCTCAATTTCTTTCTTTAACAAAACATTTTCTTCTTTTAGCGTTTTATTATCCGTTTTTGTTTTCTCAGTTGCTTGTTTTTTTTATCATGATCATGAGCAAAGACACTTTCAAACATCTCCTTATTTAAACATTTTGTTAGCCTTAGTTATAGTAAAGTGATGGTCATTAATATTCCAGAACCTTGTATAGGCTACATTATATAAATGCGAATTACATAAGCTAATTGGGCCTAGGTTTCGGGCTTAAAGCCCATTTTTTATTTAGGATTGGCCTATAGAAAGCCCAAGGGATCCGATCCATTTGGTACTATAAATACCACCCTCCTAGCATGTTAGGAGGGTGTTGGTTCATTTCTTTCTTACTAAAGCCTTCTATTTCTTCCTTCTAGATTTCTCTCTCTACGTCTCTCTCTCTAAACTCGCTTTTCTTTCTTCTCTTTATCTCATTCGATCTATGTGTAGTGTGTGAAATGGGTTAGCAATATTGTTACAAATGGTATCCAGAGCCTCTAGGTTAGGATTTTGTGGTTTTTGTTTGTGATTTTTCTTGCTTATTTCGAGCTTATAAATAAGCAGTTTGGTCTCGGTTTATTTTTGGTTTTGCTTATGCTCGAAAAGCTTGCACTCTCTTAGCTTACATCATTTTAGCTTATTAGGTTATTTGTTTCATTGCTTATTTGGCTTTTTAAACTTCTTATTTACTCGGTTTTTTTTCTGGGTTTCGTTGGTGTTCTTCGAGACCGCGTTCTAAACTTAAGTGACTGCAGTTTATCACATGTATACTCGCGGTTTAAACCAAAGTGACTACGGTTTATCCACCTTCAATCTTGCAGTTTATCAAAAAGTGACCGCGGATTAAGGTAGAACCCGTGACTTACAGGATGTGTTCCTGCAGTTTAAATCAAAGTGCCATCGGATTATATCAAAGTGTCCGCGGTTTATCTTTGTTATTCTCGCGGTTTATGTTTGTTATTTCTGCGGTTTATCTTTGTTATTCTCGTGGTTTATCTTCGAGTGATCGTGGTTTACCAGGTATCAATCTCACGCTTTATCATTCCAAACCCGCGGTTTATCACAGGTTGCTCGCGGTTTATAAAATTCTTGAATCCTGCGGTTTAAGTTCTGAATTCCTGCGGTTTATCTAGACGATTTAACAGGTGTTTATTCTTATCTTTGCGGTTTAGGATTCTCTATACCCGCGGTTTATCTTTAAGAATCCCATAGTCTAAGGTTCCTGATCCTACGATTTAAGGCTAATATAAATCGCCTCTCGCGGTTTAAGGAGGTGATTCAGGCGGTTTAAGTGTAACATATTCCGCTATTTAGGGTTGGTTTAAGGAAGAAGATAACTTCAAGCAATCAAGTTACAATATCACAACACCACTTAATCTATTAAGATCCTGTTTTTCACACACGAATCTTTTTCAATGTCTACTCAACAAGATATTTATGCTCCTGGTTCCGAAAACCGTCCTCATATGCTTAACAAAGATAACTACGTTCCATGGTTTAGTCGGATTCTTCGATATGAAAAGAGTAAACCAAATGGGAAATTACTTGTCAATTCCATTTTGCACAATCCATATGTCAAACGAATGATCGTTGAACCAGGTGATCTTGATTGTGATGTTCCTGTTGCTGAATCATTTCATGAGCAGACTGATGATGAAATCACTAAGAAAGAAGCAAAGAAGATGGAAGCAGATGATCATGCAATTGAAACTATCCTCATGGGTCTTTCAGAAGACATCTATGCCACAGTAGATAGGTTTGACACTGCTCAGGAAATTTGGTTACGAGTTTAGCAAATGATGAAAGGTTCTGATATTGGTCTTCAGGAGAAAGAGGCAAAGTTGTTCAATGAATGGGAAAGCTTCAAGTCTACAGAAGGAGAATTGATTGAGTCTTACTACCATCATTTCGCAAAGCTAATTAATTATTTTAAACGAAACAAACATTTCCTAAAGAAAATTGCTAGCAATCTCAAGTTTCTTAACAACCTCCAACCAGAATGGAAATGACATGTTACCATTGTTCAGCAAACGAAGGATTTGCATGAAGTGGACTACATCCAATTGTATGATTTCTTGAAATTTAATCAGGCAGAGGTGAATGAAATCAGAACAAAACGACTAGCAAAAACACATGATCCTTTGGCATTAATGGCAGATTCTTAGAATCCTTACACTTATCCAGTGTTTCACCTAGATCATCCATTACAAATCACCTACATGCAACATCTACCACCTAACAACAACTATGTCCCATAACCTTCATTCAACACGAACTACATGCAACAACCACTGCCAAATCCTAATGACATCTCAGATCCCACAACTGCGATGAACATGGAACTTGTACTTATGGCTAAGACATTTAAACTAAACTACTCTACACCAACCAACAACAATCAGAGAATTTCATCAAACCCTCATAACAGGTAGATTGCACAGCCGGGTATGAATATGGGTCAAGATAGACAGATACAGATGGTTGGGGGTAAAGGTGGGAATCAGTTTAGACAGTATGCTGGGCAGAATGCATGAAATCAGATTAGGTACAATGCAGGGAAAACTGCAAGGAATTGAAATCGGTATAATGCAGTGCAAAATGCAGGGAATTAGGTTGTTCAGAATAAGTTCAGAATCCGGGTATTCAGAAAGTTGGGAATCAGAATGGGCTTATTGTTGTTCTGGGGATTGCTAAATAAAATGTGAATCATAACGGGAATGGTAATGTTGTAGCAGTATGGGCTGAAGGTAATGGTAATGGGAACAACGGAAATCAGATAAGGTGTTACAACTACAAAGGATTGGGTCATTATGCGAGCAACTGCATAGTCAGACCAAGGAGAAGGGATGCTGCTTATCTACAGACTCAGTTGCTGATTTATCAAAAAGAAAAAGCAGGGGCTGCTGCAGGTAATATTTATGAGATTGATGAAGTCAATTCAAACTGCATCTTGATGGCAAATTTGCAGCAAGCATCGACATCGGGTACTCAGACTGACAAAGCTCCCGTCTATGATTCAGATGGATCAACTGAGGTACACCAATATGAAAATTGTTATAATAATAAGATATTCAATATGTTTACTCAAGAGGAACAATATACTGAGCTACTTGAGCCCATTATTAAGCCACATCTGGTTTAACAGAGTGACATAAATGTTATTTCTGTAGATTCTAGTGTGGAACATAGTGGAGGAATAGTAGAACAGCAGCCTGCTACTGTTGAAGAAACACGTGCTTTATTTGAGTCATTATATAATAATTTGGTAACTAAAGTTAAGAAAGTCAACAGGTCAATCGTAAAATAAAAGAAACAAATGTTGATTTGACCACTGAGCTTGCAAGATATAAGGGACAAGAAAAATGTTTTGAATTCAATCAAGAAAAGTTTAAGAAACTTGAAAGTAGTTATAAAAAGTCGGTTTATCAAGAACAGTGTCTTACGAAAAAGATAAATGCACTTCACTTAAGTTCAAGAAAAACGAGAACGACTTTGAATAAGGAAATTGCAAATCTAAATAACCAGCTTTCAAAAGAAAAATCAACTGTTTCCTATCTTCAAGTAGAAAGGGAAAAGTTGAAGAAAGATTTCAAAACAAGTGAAAACGAGCTTCTTGATAAACTAATAGATTCTGATAAGAAAATCAAGGAATTAAATAACATTTTGGTTAAAACAGGTCAATCGATTCAAACGATGCATATGCTTTCACCTAAGCCAGACTCGTTTTACCCCCATGAACATTAAAATGGCTCTGGTGATATGTAAAACACCTCACTATTCAAGCATGGCTTTAGAAAAAAGCAATAGGGTCTATATAATGGCAAAGTATTATTAGATAAGCATGATCCTCCTGCTATGTATGATTCGTAGGAAACACTACAAATTGCTCAAGAGAGTCGTTTGAAAATGAAACAACTTAACAAAGAAATGAAACCGGAAAATTATGGAAAGATAAATAAACTTTCAGAGGTCTTTGTTTCTCAAAAGGCCAAGTCACGTGAAGACTTGTAATTTTCAAATACTTCCAAAACGGCTAGTGTTTCTAACACGGTTTCCTAACCAATTTTGATACCTGATGATGTATTTTCGGATAATACTTCTTCACCAAGTGTTGCACGAAAATTTCTAAATGAGGTAAAAGACACCATTGTGACTCTTCAGCGTGTTGTAAAGTCAAAAATGTGATTAAACATAAACAATTGGTCGTCTAATGTTCATCAAGAGGTTCATAAGATTTTAAGAGATGAAATAGCTCCAATCGTTAACCAAGTTGATGCTAGAGTTTTAAATTTTGAAAAGCAATTTTTGAAAAAAGCAGCTAAATTTGTTCAAGACTTCAAATCTCTTGCAAAAGAAGCTGATGAATCACTTTATATAAACAAGGTTTTGGAATACAAAAACGAGCATCTCTTGAGAGCAGTTGTTAGTCAGGATATTATGTCAATTGTGCAAAATAATTCTGTTGTAGATACATCAAATCTTGAAACTGAGCTTGAACGCACGAAAGAAAAGTTTGAAAACTATATCATCAAAAAGGAAAATTAATATGCTAAACTATGGAATGATTGGTACAAAAAATGTGAGGAATGAAAATATGACAAAATTTCATACGATAAAGCTTATAATGACATGCAACACCAAATCGAACAGTTGCAAGCTCAGTTAGGAAATCTCAAGGGTCGGTGTATGAATACTCACTATGAATCAGATACCCTTGATCCTTTGTCTCAAAAACTTGATGATGAGAATGTGTCCTTAGAGTTTCAGGTTATGTCCTTAGAAAAAGAGAATGAACATCTCAAGGCTATTTACCAGAACCTATTTGATTCTATCAAACAGACACGGGCTCAAAACAAAATCAAAACTGACTCTTTGTAAGAAAAACTTAACGATACGATTTATGAAAACCCTAAGTTAAGAGAACAGTTACACACCAAGTCATCTGAACAAACTAACAAAGTCAAAGGTATGAGTGTGAATACTAAGTTTGCAAAACCATCAATCTTAGGGAAACCGCCTTTGCAACCTTTCAAAAACCAATTAATTGTTCGACAACCAACTGCGTTTCAATTTAAACGTCCAAAATATTTGAAAACTAGGTTTATTCCCAAGGTTGTTAAGACGATAGATTTGACAAAACTAGTGACTCCACACTTGGTATCAAAAACTCAAGAATCAAAAGTTGTGAAGAACCATAATGTGATTGCCCGAGGAATGTTTAGGATTAACCCTCTTAAGAATTCCCTCAGGAAGACAACTCTGTGCCTAACAAACAATTTAAAGCAAGTGTTAGGACACAACCGATCACTGTTTCACAACCTCATGTTTTCACTAAGAAATAAGTAAATTCTAACTCAAATGGTTTATCTTCTACAGGAGTAGAAAACACTGCTAAGACAAGAAGACCACAGCCTAGGAGTAATACAAAGAATGATAGGGTCCCTTCTGCATCTAAGAGTAGTTACACCAAGAATAAAGAAGTTGAAGTTGAAGATCACCTTAGGAATTTACTACTTTCTAAGAATCGGAAACATATGGTATCTAAATGTAATAACATTAAGCTTGCTATTCGAAATGATAAATCTGAAGTTATTTGTGCTATGTGTAAGTAATGTTTGATTACTAAACATCATGATGTCTGTGTGCTTAATTATATGAATGACATGAATTCTCGTGATGATAACCAAAATACTAATGTTTCCAACATTGCAAATCAAAAGAAACATTAAGCAAAAGTCAAGAAATTTAAGAAGTTAGGTTCCAAAGAGAGACTTGCTTCACCTAGGCCTAGAAAATATAGAACTTACCTTAGGTGGTCACCAAATGGAAGAACTTTTGACCTTAGTGGAAAACTAATTCAATCTAGTGACTCTGAATGTTAGTCTGACATTTTTGAAAGTGATAATGCATGTGTCTCTAACCATCAAGAACCTACAAGCAAACGGTTTCTAAATTCTACTTCTTTTCTTGTCAGGCTGTCCAAATTTATTTATGGTGTGTCAACTCGGGTTGCTCCAAGCACATGACTGGGAATATGAAGTTGCTCATCAACTTTGTTTGGAAGTTTATGGGTACTGTTCGCTTTGGGAATGATCATGTTGCTGCAATTATGGGTTATGGCGATCTTTAATGGGGGAATATATTGATTGCACGGGTTTACTTTGTTGAGGGCTTGGGAAATAATCTGTTCTTGGTTGGACAGTTTTGTGATTCAGATCTAGAGGTCGCTTTCAAATGGAATACATATTTCGTTAGAAATTTAAAAGGAGTTGATCTGTTGAAAGGAAATCGTACTACAAACCTTTACACCATCAATCTCTATGAATTGGCCTCTGCATCTCCTATTTGCCTCATGGCTCGTGCTACATCAACCAAGTCTTGGTTATGGCATCAACATTTATCCCAACTTAAATTTTGACACCATAAATGAACTTGCTAAAAACGATCTCGTCATCGATCTTCCAAAATTCAAATATTTGAAAGAGCATCTTTGTCTTTCATGTGAGCAGGGAAAAAGCAAAACGGCACCTCACAAACCCAAACCTATAACAAATTCAAAGCAGAGGCTACACCTGCTTCATATGGATTTGTGTGAGCCAATGAGAGTCAAAAATATAAATGGGAAGCGGTATGTTCTAGTGATAATGGATGACTATTCTCGTTACACTTGGGTCCACTTTTTCAGATCAAAAAATGAAGCACCAGAAGTGATCAAAACTTTTCTAAAGAAAATTCAAGTCCTTCTACAAGCTCCAGTCATCATCATAAGAACCGACAATGGAACAGAATTCACAAATCATGTGCTTAAGGCTTACTTTGACATTGTTGGCATTTCTCACCAAACATCGTTAGTTAGAACACCCCAACAGAATGGAGTTATTGAGCGAAGGAACCGGACGTTAGTGGATGCTGCTAGAACAATGTTGATTTTTTATTGTGCTTCGTTATTCCTATGGGCTAAAGCTATTGCCACTGCGTGCTACACTCAAAACTGTTCCCTAATTCATAAAAGATTTGAAAAAACACCATACGAGCTTATTAATGGCAGAAAACCAAATATCTCCTTCCTACATGTATTTGGGGCTCTTTGTTATCCCTAGAATGATCGTGAGGACATTGGGAAGCTTGGTGCAAAAGGTGATATAGGCTTTTTCATTGGTTATTCTGCTAATTCCTGTGCTTACTGAGTATAGAACCGAAGGACAAAGAAAGTTGATGACATCAAATTATGTCTATTTTATAGCATCATTTATCCCATGTAATTAACCCATTTTGTATAATTATTGCAAAGAATTGTTACTTAATCATTTATATTTGAGAATTTCAGTAATTATGGAGTACTTGGTGAATATTAGCAAAAGGCGCGCATTCTGGAGCTTAAACAAAGATATTTTGAAGATTAACTATTCTGACAACCAATACGCCGTATCCATCAAGGAAGATACGGTGTATCCGTGCCTGCACTAACCAAAGACCACAAAGGAAACAAGTCCAATACGCTGTATCCAGAGAAGATCAATACGCCGTATTCAAGCTATATGGGAATAAAATATTCTGGAAGATATCAAATGTGGTCCCTACTCCAAGCAACCCCAATACGCCGTATCCAATACATTGGATACGCCGTATCGATACCGACTCCAGACCCTATAAATATAAAACTCAAAAACAAGTTTTAAGTGTGCTAAATCATATACTCGATACCTAAACCATAAAAGGCGATTTTCAGAGGAGAAAAAGAGCAGAAGAGGTCTTGCAACGCATTCCAATCCATAGGAGACAACGTGTAATTTCTTATACTTTTGTAATCATTCAGTTTTTGGTATCATTCGTTAACTCGGTTAGTTTACATTGGCTAATCCATTACTCTTGTATTAATTATGATGTTCGAAGGCAAATACCTTTGGGTATTAGCCATTATTATGAAGATCTGAATGTTTGGTTTTGTTTATATCTTGATTTCTTAATTTATCGTTGTATGCTTGTTTATGTTTATCAATTTATACTTGTTTACGTGATTTTGTATGCGACCTATCATTCAACTAGATCTAGTGATACAGACCAAGTAATCTAGATGCCAGGATAGCTCTCCATATAGTGATTTATACATCTAGAATCATAGGATCACAAATATTGTCCTTCTAAAATCGTGCTAAGGATACGCTTCTGGCTTAACTAGTTAACATAAATTGCCTTTGGTTTATTGAACATGTTGACTAGTAGGTGAATCTAGATAATTCAACAAATAATGTTCTAATTCCATTTGATAGTTGGACAAGTGGACTACTAGTGCATAGATTGCCATTAAGCAGTAAGTGGGTAAAGTCTCTATGAGATAGGGTTTATCAAGATCCCCATTGCTTTAATCCCTAAGATAGATTATAATCAGCAAATAAGGATGATTTATGCGGATGCTTTATTTGTGACAAAATTAATGTGTCTAGGTCTTAGGATAAAGTCCCGCCTAAGTCTAAGAATGATATGCCTTTTCGAGATAAGTAATCATTGCACTGAATAAATAAACAAACTTATAATCGGATTAATGATTGCTAATACAGTTTTCTATCATAAGGATCAACCGCTCTTTTATCTTCAGTTAATTTTCTTGTGTGGGTTAAAGTGTCTTGAATTGATTGTAGTCACCAACCAAACCCGTACAGTCTCTTAGACTGAAACCCCCCTTTTTACCTATTAGGATTAGGATTAGAACTAACATAGGATTAGCACATGTTTGAATTAGATTAGAATTAACTTAAATTAGATAACTAAAATATTAATTAATTAAGAGATTTAACCTCGCTTCAAGTGTTTGACACCCTACTTACCACGAATCTACCACCGACCGGGTACACTGCCCGTTAAAGTGTTGTTTTTGGTTAAATCGACAAAATATAAATTTAAAACTTGAATCATGAAAATATACACCACACAACGACACATCAAAGATCATGGAGACGATCAATGTAACATTTGATGAGCTTTCAACTATGGCTTTTGAACAACACAGTTCAAAACCCAAGCTTCAAGGTATGACTTCTGGACATATCAGTTCAGGACTCGATCTTACTTATGCTCCATCAACAATAACATCTCAAAAACCATCTGAACGTGAATTGGATATCTTGTTTGAAACAATGTATGATGATTATATTGGTGGTCAAACGTCAAATGCTACTAAAACTGCTCCTGCTACTCCGAATATTCAGACTCCAAATGCATCTACAACTACTGCAGACTCTACACTGACACCAACAAATTCATCTTCACAAGCTCCAACAATTCCAAACACTTCACAGGATGTTGATGAGCTACAACAAACACCACAACATATTCAGCAAATAGATAATCAACCTCAACTCCAATCTGAAGCAGTTGCTAAAAATGTTCAAAACGCAATGTTTGATGAGAATACGTTTGTAAATCTATTTACTCCAGCATCCACAAGTTCTGTTGAATTATCAATGGACTAAGGATCACCCTCTGGAATAAGTGATAGGAGAACCTTCACGACCAGTATTGATAAGAAATCAGCTACGGACAGATGGTGAAATGTGCATTTATGCATTGTCTGTGAGCACAATGGAACCAAGCAATGTCAAAGAAGCTATGACCGACCCTGGATGGATTGACTCAATGCAAGAAGAGCTTCTCTAGTTTAAACGGCTTGATGTATGGGAGTTAGTTCCTCTACCGGATAACATAAAACCCCTTACTTTGAAATGGCTATTAAAAAACAAGCACGATGAAGAAAACATGGTCATTGGAAACAAAACTCACCTGGTTAAGAGAGGGTACCGTCAAGAGGAAGGAATAGATTTTGAAGAATCCTGCGCTCTAGTTGCTAGGATGGAAGCTATCAGGATATTTTTGGCTTATGCTGCACACAAATCGTTCGTCGTGTATCAAATGGACGTGAAAACTACTTTCTTGCATGGTTCGTTACAGGAAGACGTGTACGTGTGTCAACCTGAAGGTTTCATCGATGCTGATCATCCAAGCCATGTCTACACGCTAAAGAAGGCACTCTATGGGTGATGCGTGTCGCTGGGTATAGGTAATTTATTTATCAATTTTTACTATTTATATTTTGCTGACTTTACCTATTAACTAACACTAACAGGTAGTGTACCCGATCAATTGTAGGTTTGTTGGTAAGTAGGGTGTCGATCACTAAGAGTGAGCATTAATACTTAAGTCTATCGGTATTTTAGTTATCTAGGTTAGTTCTAATTAATTCTAATTAAACCTAAACTAACGCAAAAAGGGGGTTTTCAACCCGAGAGACTGGCATGAGTTTTGGGTTAATCTAAACTAAACAAGACAATTAACATACACAAGCAGATAAATAAACGATAAAGAAGCAGTCAAGCACTAATGTAAGGAAAACGTATTAGCCAGTTTAATCTAATAAAATGTATGAATTGTTTATGAGTGCAATGATTGTATTACTTCATTGGTGGTATATCATTCCTAAGCTTAGGTGGGTCTTATCCCTAAACTCTAGGTTTATTTTCCAGTCAATCCTGTCATAATTAACAAAACCCGCATAAAGTGTCCACCGTTGATTATAATCTATCTAGGAGACAACATTGGTAAATATCAAAACCTATCTCATCGAGGCTTTACACATTTATGTCTAATTGTTATCTATATGCTGGTAGTCTATGGTCTGAACTGCTATCCAAGGAAACAGAATGTTATTTGTAATCTTAAGTTACCACTTAGTCTACCACTCACTTAACCAAGGCAGCAAATGGGGCATAAATTTGTAGTCTAATTAATCCAGAGTCACATAGATAAGCTGTATGTAGTTCTATCCTAGACTCTAGCCTACGCCAAGCAATCTAGATCAAGTCGAATGATAGATTAAACACATAATCGAAACATAAACAGATATGAAGTGATAAACATAATCAACATGCAATGAATTAGTAAACAATCGATATAAACAAACCAAACATTAAATTATAACATGGCTAATACTTATAGGTATTAGCCCATAGTTATTGTAACAATACATAGTATCATAGATGAACGATTAAATAAATAAAATGTTATGCTAACCAAACGCTTATAGTGGAGTATAAAGATTACAAGAGTTTTCCTATTAAATTGAGGCACTTACAGGACCTTCTTTGCTTCTAAAATCGTCTGAAGATCATACTTGGTGGTTAAGAGCTTCTAATGCATATTAAAAACCGAATTTTAGGTTTTCTATTTATAGGCTCTAAAATTAGATCGTTACACCATATTGGATGGATCCGATACGGCGTATTGGGGTAACTTGGAGTGGGCTCCATGATTATTTTATTCTATAATATTCATAAACCGCCACTGAATACGACGTATAGAAGCTTCTAGATACGGCATATTGGCTGTAAACGTGTTTCTTCAGAATGTTGACCAAAGTATCTTATATGGCGTATCTGCTGATGTGGATACAGCGTATTCTTCAAAGTCAGGCAATGGTCTTGATCATGTCTAAGTCTTTGGGAAATAGCGTATCCATCTAGAATGATACGTTGTATTCTTCAGATTTAGTAGACTTTCTCGAACTTCATCATTTATGCTCCAAAGCACGTTCTTTTCACTATCTTTCGCCAATTGCTCCATTATAACTGAGATTCATACAAATAAGCAATTAAGTATCAAATTTATATAAAACAATATGAAACGAGCAATATAAATGGGATAAATGATGCTAATAATGCGATGTTATTTGATGTCATAAAATATCCCCCCACTTGAATCCTGCTTGTCCTCAAGTAGACTTTAGAACTAACTTATGAAAATGTATCCCAAACGAATGTCTATGATTTTTTCTTTAAGCATTTTTTTATTTAATTACTAGCGCACAACCAAACACCTCACAAAATAGGAAAATGAAATGACTCAAATTACTCAACTTTTCTATGTGATTACATTTAGTAGATCGCTCAATTGCTCAGTCATAACGAGTATTCTATCATAAGCTTGGCAAGGATACACATCTCTACCACTAAAGCTAAGGAGTGATGACATCATTTATCCCATGTTATTAACCCATTTTGTATAGTTATTGCAAAGGATTGTTGCTTAATCGTTTATATTTGAGAATTGCAGTAATTATGGAGTAATTGGTGAAAGTTAGCAAAAGGCGCACATTCTGGAGCTTAAATGAAGATATTTTGAAGATTCCTATTCTGAAGACCAATACGCCGTATCCATCAAGGAAGATACGGCATATCCGTGCCTGCACTCACCAAAGACCACAGAGGAATAAAGATCAATACGCCGTATCCATAGAGAATCAATACGCCGTATCCAGCTCTTGGATACGCCGTATCCAACCGACTTCCAGACCTTATAAATAGAAAACTCAAAAACGAGTTTTAAGTGTGCTAAATCATATTCTCGATACCTAAACCACAAAAGTCGATTTTCAGAAGAGAAAAAGAGCAGAAGAGGTCGAGCAACGCTATCAATTCCATAGGAGACAACGTGTAATTCCATATACTTTAGTAATCGTTCAGTTTTTGGTATTATTTGTTAACTCGATTAGTTTACCTTTGATAAATAATTGCTCTTGTATTTATTATGACGTTTGGGGGGGGGGGGGGGATAAAAAAGGCTAATACTTCGGGTATTAGCCTTATATGAAGATCTGAATGTTTGCGTATTTGTTTATCTTAATTCCTGAATTATTGTAGTATGCTAATGTTTATGTTTATCAATTTATACTGTTTATATGTGCTTTTGTATGCGACTTCATTCAACTGGAATCTAGTGAACATACCAAGTAGATCTAGAGTCGGGATAAGGATAGCTTCTCTATATAGTAATCTATAGTCTAGCATCATAGTTCTCATTATTGTCCTTCTAAGTTGTGTCTAGGATACGATTCGGTTACTAGTTAAATTGGATTATTGCTAATGGTTTATTGATTGTGGTTTGACTAGCAGGTGACCTATGATATTCAATAGTAACGTTCTGATCATTGGATAGTTTGACAAGTGGACTATAGTGTTTAAAATATTGCCATATTTAAGCGGTAAGTGGGTAAAGTCTCTATGAGCTAGGGTTTAACAAGATCACCATTGCTTTAATCCCTAAGATAGATTATAATCAGCAAATAAGGATGCTTTATGTGGATGCTTTAATTGTAATAGAATTATTGTGTCTAGGTCTTGGGATGATGTAACGCCTAAGTCTTAAGAATGATATGCCACCTCAAGAGAAGAAATCATTGCACTTAATAAACAAACCAACGTTCTAATCGGATTAATAATGGTTAATATAGTTTTCTTATATAAGGTTCGACTGCTTTTTCATATTTTGTTAATTAGCTTGCGTAGGTTAAAGTGCCTTGAAATGATTATAAACACCAACCAAACCGTGTTAGTCTCTCAGGCTGAAAACCCCCCTTTTCCGTTAGAATTAGGATATTAGACTGACATAGGTTTAACATAGGTTTATAATAGAATAGAATTAACATAGATTAGATAACCAAGATATTAATTAAATTGATAGATTTAACCTCACTTCAAGTGTTCGACACCCTACTTACCACGAAACTACTATCGATCGGGTACACTGCCCGTTAAAGTGTTGATTTTGGTCTAGTCGGCAAAATTTAAATTTAAAACTTGAATCATCTTAAATATACCATACAACAACAGCACATCAAGTTTTTGGCGCCGCTGCTAGGGAGTGAAAATTAATCTTGATTTTTATTTGATATTTTGGTTTTTAACATTAGATTAGATCTAACCCTTAGGATTAGTGTAATTTAGATTAGTGTATATATTCTTGTATATTATGTAATATTTGTATATCTGTATTTAATTTTTTGCTTGTATATATTCGTGTGTTTAATTGTTTGCATATTTAATTGTTTTTCTTAAATACACTGTTCTGGTCGACAGTTGAATATAACGTATCCACTTCCATCGGATACGGCGTATCCAGTTCTCTGTCCAATACAGCGTATCCATCCCAACATATTAATATGGCGTATCCACTTCCATTGGATACGACGTCTCGATCGTCTGGACCAGAAGCTGAAATATTTGATTTTTATGCCAAATTTTTTACCTTTCTCCGGGACAAATCCTACTGATTGTTTATCCCTTGTTTCAGATAGTGCAAGACAAGGAGTTCTACGAGCTAATTATTTACACCTTACAAAGAACCTGGACGAGAATTTTGATAATCAAGGAGATACTTCAAGACTCTAAGTCTTGACGAATTGAGATCGCCTGATTTCATTTCTGACCAAGAATACTCGGAGGAAGAAGAAGTGGAAGCAATGGCGGAAACAATGGAGCAATACATGAGCAAGACCCGAACAGACTATGGATCGGGAGTTGCTAGACCTAAAATTGATAACAAAGATCAATTTAAACTGAAAGGACAATTTCTTAAGGAGCTTCGAGAAAACATATTTAGCGGTTTGAATAATTGTCACATCCCGCCAAGGCGGAAACGCGAGGCGCGACGAGAAAGGGAATCATCACAACACATTAACGTCTATATAGAGAACTAAAACATGCATAAAATACAAGGTATAGACACGCAGTGCCATGAAAATACCCAAACACATCAAAAAAATTCAAAAGGCGTCTGACATTGAAAATGAAGGCAGTTCATAACAACGTCATGACATGCAAACATTCATACATCCTAACGAAGCAAAACAATTAACATACAACATCCAAAACAAATAACGAAATCTAGATAACTAAACTTCGCCAGCTGCCTACGGTCCATCTAGCCACTTTTCCTAACTTTAATCTCATCCTGCTGAATACCTAAAAATGATGCTTATACGTCAACACAATGGTTGGTGAGAAACATAGGTTTTCAGACACACATATTCAATCCTTTTCCAAAATCATTAACCGAATCACTGTGATTATAAAACAATACTTTTGCATGACAATTATGCTAACTAACAAGTAACATTGCATTCAATTATAAATCACTCAAACACCAAGCAGACGACCTCAATCGCTCTTGGATCAATCCAAATCCTTTTCCCTCTAGCTCAGGCCATGGATACCCGCAAGTAACCCTCCTGACTAGGCAACAATACATCATTATCATATCACATAACATGTAGCACATAACGCATATCAGTCACATAATAATCCATGCATTTACACTAAACACTATACAACAATTAAAATATTCAACACTTGCATCATTTCCATCCCAAGTTTAAAACAATGTAAAAAGTGGGACTATGCAACTCACCTGAGTGCTCAAAATGCAGCTTCCAATTCCTATTACGCAACTATACAAATAAATAAACACGGTTACACGCGACCAAGCTAAATGCTCTAGTCCATGTAACACACATATGATGGATGTCTAAGGGTGTGGTTAACCATCATGGGTCACCCCGACACAATGCCCAACCTTAACCACCTCATTAACACATTACACTAGTTAACTACAATTTATTCAAAAAATGTAGAATTTTAGTGTATCTTTACTAACTTAAAAACTTTACTTGCTGACGTCCATAAATTATACCAAAAATCACATAAGTTTATTTATGAGCTTACTAACTACCTTGTGATTTCCAAACTCCCATTACATGTGTAACTATCCCAAATAAAATCCAACTTCAAAACTGTCCCAATTCGGATCTGATTGCACACTAAAAAGTATGGCCCTAATTACCCTACTTAGACGCACAATCAGAAGCTCTCCTTCTAGGGTTTCTTTATATACATATAGAACTTAATCACTATAGATTGGATAACCTTAATTCCACTTTTAAGTTAGGGTTTTACCCTCCTAAACATGATCTAATTCTGACCCGTATTTACTGTTTTGACAACTTTTCTTGTAACCAACGTTTGACCAACTTTTAGAACTCAAAATCATTCGAGACCAGACTTTTTGAAAAATAGACTCTTTAAAATTCAATTTAGGCTTTTGAATCATATCAAAACACATTTCTATCATCAAGATATCATCAGTTGAACACAACACTAAATTCTGCTCAACTCTAAATCATAAATTAACGCGATCTAACCCTAACCATTTACACCAATATGATCCTAATTAAACCCTGATCGCTCTAGCATGATTAATACATCCTTATTACATATGTTTTTAAACCCTAAAGATCCACCATATTAATTGTTACATGATTTAAAGAAAACTAAACAACTAGGGTTAATGAACATACCTAAACCTTGATTTTTAAACACTAAATCACCAACTTGTTTTTGATTAAAAAAAATCTTTTTTCTCTTTTGCTTGAGGGTTTCAGCCGATCACAAGGGGAGAGAGAGAAAAAAAGTGATATAGGGTTTTATTGGTTTTGTATTTATACTAATAGAATCCTAATTATAGTCAAACTTTGTTTCCTTTTTTTCTTTTCTTTAAAACCGGTCGAACACCCCTTTATTTATATATTTTTTATTTTTTATTTTTTGTTTAATTATTAATTTACTAATTATTTTTATTACCTTAGGTTTTCATAAAAACCTAAGATAATTTGGGTAAACCTTTCTACGTAAACGCTACTTACTAACTTTCTAAAAATAACTTTTCATTTCAAAATTTACTTTATATATTTAGAAAGTCTTCTATAAATATCCAAATTTCACTCACTACACTTATTACCAACATGATACATTTCTCATAAACGCTTAACACAAAATCATCCAACTATTGACGTAGCATTGCATGCAATACGCCATTCTTTTCCATTATCACTATAAGTGAACAAATGGAATACTCATCACCAAACACAAACGCACTCAAAATGAGATGATCATACACCTCAAAATGATATCATGCACCTATTCAAACCACTTAGTACACATATTTAACACATATCACATAAGAAATCACATAAAATGAACTCTTTGCCATTTCTAAAGGCATCACTAACCTGATTAAATCACGGATGTTACAGTATCCCCTCCTTGAGGAAATCTCGTCCCGAGATTTAACTAGCGGGCTCAACAACTCGGTCCACGAACAACTGGAGATAGTTAATCCTCATCTGGTCTTTGTGTTCCTAAGTAAACTCAGGACCACGTTTTGAATTCCATCTAACTTTCACAAGCGCTATTTTCCTACATTTTAACTTCTTAATGTGTCGATCCATAATATCTACAGGTTCCTCGATAAAACGAAGTGTCTTGTCGACCCAGATGTCATCCAATGGCACATGCAAATTAGCATCCGCCAGACACTTTTTTAGATTTGACACATGAAAGGTATCATGTACGCTATTTAACTCCTCAGGTTAACCTCAATCTATAAGCTACAAGACCAATCCTTTCAAAGATCTCAAACGGCCCTACATATCTTGGTGCTAACTTACCCTTCTTTCCAAAATGCACTATGCCTTTCTAAGGCGTCACCTTTAACAATACACGATCTCCCACCTCAAACTCTAACGGCTTATGCCTAAAATCAACATAGCTCTTTTGACGATCTCTTGCCGCTTTGGGCTTTTCCTTTACCAACACTACCTTATTAGTCGTTTCTTGTACTAACTCAAGTCCAATCAAACCACTCTCTCCAATCTCTGCCCATAGAATAGGCGACCTACATTTCCTTCCATACAAAGCTTCAAACAGAGCACACCGAATGCTCAAATGATAACTACCACCAAAATCGATAACACATGCCCTCATTATATCTTCCAAAGTCTGAATCATACATCCACTTTGTCTATCCGCTTGAGGATGCTAAGCAATACTCAAATATAATCGCGTCTCTAACCCTTTCTGCAGCGTCTGCCAAAACCACGAGGTAAATCATCCATCTCAATCTGAGTTGATCGTCACCAGAATTCCATTCCTTGCTATTATCTCATCAATATAAATCCTTGCCAACTTCACATCTTGAAATCTTCTTGTATATCTAGAAAATGAGCTAACTTGGTCAGTCTATCGACCATCACCCAAATCAAATCATACTCACTACTTTGACCTTAGAAATTTAGTGATAAAATCCTTGGTGATTCTATCTTATTTTCACTCAAGTAGCTCAGGCTGTTGCAGCAAGCCAAAAGTCTTTGACACTGCCGGCTTCACCTCTTAAACAAATATAACAATTGCTAACATAGGTAGCTATATCCTTTTCTATACGTGGCTACCAATACATGTCTCCAAGCTTGTAGTACATCTTATCCGCTCCCGTATGTACCAATTATCTTGATGCATGGGCCCCATCCATTACACTTCCTACCAATAGAACCTAAATTCGATCCATAAAGTATAAACTCTTGTCTCCTTTTCTTTCCATCTATGGATCTAAACCATGTAGCCTTTCTGTGAGTATGTTCTCTTGCTTGAACGCCTTACTTTGGGCTTCCAGTATCATTCCTCTTACTCATCTTGATTTTACTCTCTCCTTTCTACTAAACACATCACCCACTACATTCGCTTTATCGGAGTATCACACAAATCATTCTTTAAAGTCTAAAAAGCCTCTTCTTGTTCTACGCTCCACTCATACTTTTGATTCCTCTTAGTTAGGGAAGTAAGGGGGTTCAACAATCTAAAATTTTTTGCGATGAACGTCGGTAGTAACCTGTCAATCCTAAGAATAATCATCCAACTCCTTACTGCCTCGCTCTTACTCAGGTCCACGTTATGGTTGACCACGTGACCAAGAAAATACACTTCTTCCAACCAAAACTCACACTTAGAAAACTTAGCATACAACTTCTCCTTCCTTATATCAATTTCAAGAAAATCAACGAGATTACTTTTCAAATGACACATTTAAAGGCCGTTCTCTTGTATCTTGTGATGTTGTATTATGAAGTAACGCCCTCAGACATATTTCCGCTGTGACACATTGTTGGGGGTGTTACACAATCAACCACACAAACACTAAGCAGACAACCTCAATCGATCTTGGATCATACCAAATCCTTTTCCCTCTATCTCAGGCCATGGATACCCGCAAGTAACCATCCTGACTAGGCAACAATACATCATTATCATATCACATAACATGTAGCACATAACGCATATCAGTCACATAATAGTCCATCCATTTAAACTAACACATAGTCACAAAAATTTAAAACATATTTCAACACTTGCATCATTTCCATCCCAAGTTTAAAACGCAATAAAAAGTGGAATATGTAACTCACATGATGCTAAAACGACAGCTTCCAATTTCTATTACGTATCTATACAAATAATAAATACGGTACACGCGACCAAAGCATAAAGCTCTGGGTCCATGTAACACACATTTGATGGATATTAAGGGTTTGATTAACCATCTTGGGTCACCCCGACACCATGCCCAACCTTAACCTAGTTCATTAACAACATTTACACTAGTTAAATACTATTTATTCTGAAATGCATATTTATAGTGTATATTATTTACTCTCTTAAAAACCTTACTTGCCGACCTTTATAAATTATACCAAAAATCATCTAAGTTCATCTATGAGTTTACTAACTAACTTGTGATTCCCAAGCTCCCATTACATGTGCAACTATCCCAAATAAAATCAAACTTCAAAACTGTCCCAATTCAGATCTGATTGCACACTAAAATGTATGTCCCTAATTACCATACTTAGACAAAAAATCAGAAGCTATCCTTCTAGGGTTTCTTTATATACATATTGAACTTAACCAATGTAGATTGGCTATCCTTAATTCCACATTTAAGTTAGGGTTTTACCTTCCTAAACATGACTAATTCTGACCCGTATTTACTGTTTTGACAACTTTTCTTGTAACCAACGTTTGACCAACTTCCAGAACTCAAAATCATTCGAGGCCGGACTTTTTGAAAAATAGACTCTTTGAACTACAATTTAGGCTTTTGAATCAAATCAAAACACATTTCTATCATCAAGATATCATCAGTTGAACATAGTCCTAAATTCTGCTTAACTCTAAATCATAAATTAACGCGATCTAACCCTAACCATTTACACCAATATGATCCTAATTAAACCCTAATCGCTCTAGCATGATTAACACATCCTTAATTACAGAAGTTTTTAAAACCCTAATGATCCATCATATTAATTGTTACATGATTTAAAGAAAACTAAACAACTAGGGTTAACGAACATACCTAAACCTTGATTCTTGAACACTAAATCACCAACTTGTTTCTTGATTAAAAAAAATCTTTTTTTTTCTTCTTCTTGAGGGTTTTGGCGATCACAAGGGGAGAGGGAGAGAAAAGTGATTTAGGGTTTTATTGGTTTTGTATTTATACTAATAAAATCCTAGTTGTAATCAAATTGTCTCCTTTTTTTCTTTTATCCCTAACCGGCCGAATAAACACCACTATATATTTTTTTATTTAATTATTAAATAACTAATTATCTTCATTACCTTAAGTTTTCATAAAAACCTAAGCTAATTTGGGTAAACCTTTTTACATAAATGCAACTTACTAAACTTTCCAAAAATATAACTTTTCATTTCACATTTCACTTTCTATTTTTAGAAAGGTCTTCTAGTAATATCAAAAAATTTCACCCCACTATACTTATCTACTAACATAAACATTCACAAAACCTCTAACACAAACTCATCCAACTATTACCTAGCATTGCATGCATACGCCTTTTTTTACATTATCACTTTACGCTAAACAATAAATTATTATCTCTTAACACAAACGCACTACATAAATGAGATGATCTACACTCAAACTGACATCATGAACACCTATTCAAACCACTTAGCACACTTACTATAACACATATGCACAAAAGATCACACAAAATGATCTCTTCTGCCATTTCTAAAGGTATCCTAATCTGATTAAATACGGGTCGTCACAACCTCTGATTCTTTCATACTTGTGGTATCTTTCAAAATTGTGTGTTCAACACTCTCGTCTCATGATATCTTCAAAAGTTGAAACTTTTTTTAAGTTGATCAATTTTTGAGGGGAAGCTTTTAAAACCATGATTTAATGATTTTAGGCACATTCTCTACATGTCTGTTTTAGTGTGAAAACATTTCAAAAAATGTTTCATAACCAAATGAATAAGATTAATTGTCAAAAATAGTTGTCGACAAGTGTGTATATATCGACAAGCGCGCTAGCGATCAAAGCTACATCCGTTCTAGATAAATTGAAAACCGCACTACTGGCCCAGTGACCATCCGTTCTAGATATAAACATACTTTGACATAACTAGCTTTCTCATTTTGTTTATAACATATAACAGTTGTTCAATCTTGATTTCACAAGTAATATAAAATGTCATAACTATACTATGTGGTGTCATAATTGGTGTAGAATTGAGGGGGAGCAACAAAAAAACGTTTAAATAATTCATGCAACACATTTGGTATCATTTTTCCTCCCAATGAAATTTTTTCATGTTCCCAAGTTTTTTTTTTTTATATAAATCAAATTGGATTTTTATTAAAAAAAAAAAAAAAAAAAATAAATATAGAGATTTATATTTCGTAGGGGGAGAAACTGATTCAAATGTGATTGAGAAAAGAATTATGTCTATAAGATACAAGTGGTTAAGTGCATTAACTCTTGCCTCATGTACGAAATAATTTTAAATATCGATGCACAAGTGTAGGGGGAGTATTTCAAAAGAATGAAACTCTCAAAGTGTTAAACGTTTTGATTCATATTAAACACTTTGATTGATTTTCAAATGGTTTTATGGTTTTGATTACTATACCCAACAACCAACTACATCACACCATTAATGAAGTCATAAGGTGGTTAAAGTTAGGTATTAGTTATACGATCCAACCAGAACCGAAGGGATCTACCCATGGACATTCCATAGTTAGATTAGAAGTCCTTAGGTATGATTTGGAGATGAATGAGAAAAGGGAATAATGTAGACTAAGACATGAGTTATCACCAAAAGAATCACAACATGGTGATAGTATTGACATCTTGGTAAACATTGAAGGGGTTGAAGAATGAAAAAGAAATGTAAGGATAAAGGGTGAAAAGAAAGAAGCTTCAATATACTTAGCATAAAACCGGGTCAATACATAATCTATCAGAATCAGAAAGATGATTTCTGGTATTGAAGATAGACATCATGGACCTAGTTATACAATGCACAAACCTTCCGAGCCATTCAAGTTTATCTCAAAAGACACTTGCCTCATTTGTCACGGAGATACACATAGTATCTATTGACATCTCACTCCGAGATTGTTGATATTGAAAAGGTGACAGTCAGCTCCAGCCTCCGATCAGTAAAACCAAAATGCACTAATCGAGTCTAGAGCCAAAAGAGATCAAATATAAATCTCATTAGGACACAAAGTCAAAATACACTTGGTGAACAACAATAAGTTCTCAAGTTATAACAAGATTCCTACGAACTATCTTTATGATCTTGCCAGAACATTCAGAGTGATGCTCTTACCATTCCATAGTGATGAATGGAAATCCTTCTAATGTTAACATCAAACAACACTGCGGTAGGTGACATGGGAAATCTTGTAAAATTTCAAACATGTGATAATTGGTAATCCATTGCGATCCAAGCTTATGATTTGACGAGAAACTCTAAAATCGTTGTTGCTTACTTCATAGTGTGTATCAATGATTCACCTATATTCGCCTGTTATCCTTACTTGTCTGGGAAACCGGATATATGAACAACTATGGAATATTTAAAAGCTTCGTTAGTGTCTACCAGAGTGTCAGTTAGAATAAACCACCAATTTTTGCTGAAAAACATGTCAAAGGAGATTCATTCATGAATCAAATCCTAATGATGCAGGTACAATATTCATACTTTAAAATGGTCCTCACGGAACCGGAGGTTAAAGTTACCAAAACTCGATGTGTGAACAAGACACTCGTCTATATCTGTTGCTTTATCGTTAACACTTTTAAATGCAGGTACTGACAATGACGTATAATGCGGATTATTGCAAAAGCAATAGAAGTTTTACAATCCTCCTAGGCAAAAATACTATCATTATAGTGTAGTATAGGCAAGACTCGGGGGATTGATCATTCTCTAGGGGAATAGTGAGGTAGGTTCGAATTGTATGTTACTAAGATCTAAAGGTTGAGGGAAGAGTATTTTTGTGATTTTATGTTTTTTAGAAAGCAAGTAAAATCTTAGGTTTTGAAGGGGGTTTTAAACTAAGCTAAAACTAATCTAAATCTAATCAAATTCATGAAGGAAAAGTAAAATTGGTGGCTATAAAACCTCAAAGGGTATGTATTATTGTAATTCTAATTGTGTTTTGTACATTAGATTGTATATGTATTTATACTAATACCATAGCTTACTGACTAAGCAACATAACATAACCTAATAGGAACAACCCTTCTGTACATTGGGTTGGTATTTAGTTTGTTCTAACAGCCCCGTAAGCTAAGGTCGGGCAATAACCTGTAGACTTATATATTAGAAAAAGGAAATCGAGGAGTTGGTAATGGCTTTGTAAAGATATCTGCAATTTGATTATGTGTAGATATATGTTGAACTCGAAGATCTCCTTGAGTAACCTTTTCCCGAACAAAGTGTAGTCTATTTCAATGTGTTTTGTACGCACACGGAAGATAGGGTTAGCTGACAAGTATGTTGCACCAAGATTGTCACACCATAGTATAGGAGTTGAAGATGAACGAATACCAAGCTCATAAAGAAGAGCTTGAAGCCATGTAAGCTCAACAACGGTGTCAGCAAGGGCTTTGTATCCAGCTTTTGAAGAGGAATGTGAAACCGTATGTTATTTACGAGCGGTCCAAGATATATGGTTTGAACCAAGATATATAGAAAATCCCCTTGTGGATCGTCGATCGTCTGAATCCCCTGCCCAGTCAGCATCTGATAAAGCTTCAAGAGAAGTATCAGGATTACCTTTCCATAGCACGTCAGTAAAAGCTTGAAGGGTAAAACAAAAGAATGACGTATGAGCATACCATGTTTAACCGTACCATAAAGATAACGTAAAATCCGTTTAACTGCAGACCAATGATTCTCAATCGAAGCATGAATATACTGACATACCTTGTTAACAAAAAAAGCTATGTCAGACCGAGATATGGTAACATATTGTAAAGAACCCACTACTTGTCGATATTCCATTGGATTAGAGAAAGCAGTACTGTCATCTAAATTGAGGTAACCATGGGAGAAGACACAGGCTTGCAGTTAGAAAGATCATCACTTTGTAATAGCTCCAAAATATACTTCTTTTGAGATAGAAGAATGCCGGACACATGAGGAACAATTTCAGTACCTAAGAAGTAGTTAAGTGGCCCAAGATCTTTTAATGCAAAAGCAAATCCAAGTTGACTAATTATATTATCGACTGTGCCCTTATTATTACCTGTAATGATATTGTCATCCACATATACCAGAATGTACAAAAGTGTGCGTCTAAGCGAATAAATAAACAAAGATGGACCTGTTTTGGAGCCTTTAAAACCGAGATTGAAGAGAGCCTTGAAGAGGAGCTCAAACCAAGCGCGCGGGGCTTGCTTTAAGCCTTTAAGGAATTATGAAGTAAACACACTTGTTTTGGTCGTTCTGGATCTATAAGCTGGAGGTTGTTTTATATAAATCCTCTCCTTAAGATTTTCATGAAGAAATGCATTGTGAACATCTAACTGGCGTAGTTGCCAGTTGTTAGTAACCACAAGTGATAAAATAGCTTGAATAGTTGTCAACTTGACAATCGAGCTAAATTTCTCATGAATATAAAGTCTAGTTGTTGCCAAAAAACAAACTTTTGGCAACAAATCTGCTTTTTAAAAAGTAATAGCACATTTGTGTCCCATTTTTACCTGTATTACCACTTACCATCAACACATTGGTGTTAGATGACGAGGTACTAAAGACCACATTCCATTTTTCATGAGAGACGTTCATACTCTTCTTTTATAGCTTGGCGCCACTCTAGAGAGTTGTTGGCAACGGTAAACAAGGTTGGTTTAGTGATGGTAGTAGGGAGGGCGGTAGCATGATTTATGGAAGGATTTTAGGTAACCCGTTGTTTGGGATTTTGACAAAGATTTGCATGACGTTGCCGAGTGATGAGAGGCGATGGTGGTGGTGTTGGTATCGATGTAGTTGATACGAGAGATGGTTCACCATTAGAAGACTCGAGAGAAGATATTAAGTAGTTAGACTCAAATGTGAAACTAATGATGGAGATGAAATCAGTGAGCATGGTGAAGATGGACTTAGATGGTCTGTAGTAGGAATTACATAAGGTGATTCCGAGGAGTGATAGGGAGATGTTTTTGAAGGGGGTGGGGAAGTTGTTTTAGGGATATCGAAGGGTATGCATTATTGTAATTGTAATTGTGTTTTACATTAGATTGTAATGTATTTATACTAATATCATAGCTTACTGACTAAGCAACCTAACATAACCTAATAGGTATTGCCCATCTATACAATTGGACCAGCCTATCTAGTTTGTTTTAACAATGGGAAATCTAATAGGTAAACAAACGTTCTCACTAAATCATGCACAACTCCCTAGTTGATTACTCCAATCTGTTGCCCGTCACCCTCGTTAGTGTAATGTGTAAGTATTCCCCTAATTCTAAAGTGAGTTGGTCAAGTTCGCTTTCTACGTGTGATGACATCAAATAATGTCTATTTTTAACTTCTTATATCCTATGTTATTAAACCATTTTGATTGTTATTGCAAAGAATGTTACTTAATCGTGTATATTTGTGGATTTTGTTGTATTTATGGAGTAATTGTGAAAGATAGCAAAAGGCGTACTCACTCTGGAGCTTACATGAAGATTATTGTTCCTAATTGTAGGTCAATGTATTGGATTGTTTAGGGCCTTTTGTAGACAATAGCTAACTTGAAAATTAATCCAATCAACTATATGAGAGACTATGTCTATGATTACTATGGTGTAATGTGAAATCTTTAACACAAGTACTAAGAAGAACACAATGTAAAACTTTGCTATTTGCTATTAATTTCTATTAGAATTCTATTTCAATCTCATACTAAACATTGTGCCGTAGGGTTCCTTTTATACACCAAGGAAACTTATTGGGTTCACAATAAGTTGAAGGATAATGCATATCCTTTCCTAAGCGTGTGAAAGGATAATGCATATCCTTTCCTAAAATATCTCTAAGATAACTATACAGTTACATAAACAGACTTAACTATATGAGACCAGTACTAACTATAGTACTGTCAAACTTAACTTAGTTCTGGCAGACTTAACTATGTCTACCAGACTTAACTCTATAACTACCAGACTTAAGTCTGTTTACAATAATTCCTAACAATCCTCCCCTAACTTGATCTTCACTTGTGAACTTCAAGTTTCTTTGAGTATCTTCATTATGAGCTTCCTGAGGATTTTGTAAGCATTATCTTTGGAATTATTCTTGAACTGCAACATGATGATTTTCCTGTATAAACAGGTTCTTGACTTCTATTAGCAACTCTTGAAATCATCACTAAGGATATTTGCAGCATCAAATCTTTTAAACATCATGGCCAACACTTTCTAGCATTCATGTACAAACTTTCAGCAACAAATAGAAGCAAACATTGACATTTATGTACATCAGATCATAAAGTTTCAATCTATTCTCATCACTTCAAGATGTGTTAACTCCTGAGAGAGGTAAATCATTAAAAATTTAAATGGATTTGATATCTCTTTACCAGTTAGCCATTAACTCTAGAGTAGCCAATGTTTGGTTTATAAACCATGGTACATTGATAACCATTTCAACTCTTAGTACATGAAACATGGTGAGTTGAAATACCATATGATTTTTAGCAAATCATCAGCTATCAACGGATTGATTATGCCTTTACCAAGTTACCGTTGCTCTTGGGCTAGCTAAATCATTTGGTGGAAAATCATGGATCATCACCCTGGTGGACTAGTAACCAGTTCAACTTTTGGAACGTGAATCATTGGTAAGTTGAGTACCATCTAGTTTTTGGTAAACTGTCAACCATATAAATGGATTTTCCACAGCCTTTACCACAAGCCATAACCTTGTGGGCTAGCCAACTCTTTACAAACACAAATATGGTGAGTTGATAACCATACAGTTTTTGGTAAACTGTCAACCATCAACGGATTTGAGAAGTCTTTACCAAAGCCGTTTGCTTTAGACTAGCCAGTCCTTATGCCTATTAAGCATGGTGACCTGATGACCATTTATTGTGTGATGGTTAGCCAACACTCAAACCCTTCTCTCTTCCATTATAGTCTAGTTTCCTACTTACTCCAGCAATGATAAACATCATCATTTTCTAACACCTATTTGCGTTCTCAATCATCTTCATAATGTTTGTACACAAACATTCATTCATTTTTTTTTTTTTCCTTCCAGAAGCTTCATTTTTAGCATCACTTGGCAGGCATCTTTAGACTAAGGTTAAGTCCTATCTGATTGCATATTAAAGACATATAAATAAATGACTCCATAGTTAGGGACATATGTACTTCACACTTATTATTACCTCCAACTGATTATCTTTTGCTGTAGTTGGTAAGCGCCAATTGGCATCTTAATTGAGAAGGTGGTTCAAACTTAGTCCTGTAGTTCACTCCATAGTACTATGTCTTTAACATCTTTAGGCCTTTTTGTTAGTACTTCTGCATTACCAACCGGGATGGCTAATGAAGTTCCTCTAGTGTGAAGGCTTTGATGCATTCGCTCCAAAGCTCTTATAAACGGGTTATGAGGAATGGTGGGGGGTGGGGTTTTTGGAGGAGGGATAATGAGAGAGGGGAGTACTCCGAAGAAGTGGGGGTTGTTGTGAGAGTGCGTGAAAGAAGTCATTTATCAAATAATAAGCGCAAATGGAGCTGATACAGTTTAGATGAGCTTTTAGAGCTATGCTTAAAGAACTTACATGAGAGGATTTATTGAGCTTATACAGGTATGGTAATGCAGTAGTTTGGAACAAAATAGGCCTAAAGTTGTTTTTATGACAGTAGTACTATGGAGTGGATTCAGGACTATGTTTGAATCCACCTCTCAATAGAAGATCGCATTTTGGAGGATTCACACTAATGCTAAAGATATTCAGTTGGACTGGTAATTAGGATATTGTGTGGGATTTTAGTTAGTACATTTTTGTTTAACTTTGGAGGCATGTAGTATTTTATATGCTAGCAGGATAGGAAAGTTTACTTTGTATAATGATGCCCTGCCAGTGATGCTTAAATTGAAGCTTCTGGATGGAGAAAAATGAATGAAGTTTGTTAAAAAACTTTGAAGATGATTGAGAAGCAAATTGGAGTTAGAAAATGATGAATAAAACATTTTCTGTAGTAAATAAGTAAACAGAGGACTATAATTGAAAAGATATAAGGTTTAGATTGTTTGGCTAACCCATCACACAATAACCCCTCCCCCCGGTCATCCCCAGGGTCACCAAGCTTACATAGGCATTAAGGACTGGCTAGTAACTAACAATCAAACGGCTTTGGTTAAAGACTTCTCAAATCGTAATCGGTTGACAGTTTACCAAACGCTGTAGTGGTTACTCAACCTTCAACAAATATAATGTGTTTGTTAAAGAGTTGGCTAGCCCACAAGGTTATAGGACTGTTGTGGTAAAGCTATGGATGAAAAATCCATTCTTATATGGTTGACAGTTTTACCAATAAATAGATGGTACTAAATTACCAAAGATCCCATGTTCAAAAGGCTGAACTGGTTAACATAGTCCACACAGATTGGGTGATGTCATGATCGTCCACCAGAAGGATTGTAGCTAAGCCCAGAAGATGCCATAACGGTTACTAGGTAACTTGGCTTCAATTCAAATACGTTGATGAAGCTGAATGATTTGCTAAAAATCATTATTGGTATTTTCAACTCTACCTATGTGTCATTGTATAAGAGTTGAAATGGTTATCAATGTCCATGTTTTATTAAACCACAACAATTGTTAACTTCCAGACGTTAATGGGTTAACCTGGTAAAGAGATATCAAATCCATTTAAATTTTTATTCGATTCACCTCTCTCAGGAGTTAAAACACACTGGAAGTAGATCGAGAATAGACTGAACTACCCTTTATGATCTGAATGTACACTATAGACAGTTGCTGTCTATTTCTGTTAGCTGAGAAAGCTTATATACATGTAGCTATGATAAGTTGTTGGCCATGATGTTAAAAGATTGATGCTGCAAATATCCTTAGTGTATGATTTCAAAGAGTTGCTAATAGAAGATCACATGAACAATGTTAGATATACAGAAAATCATCACTGTTGCAGTTTCAAGGATTAATTCCAAGATAATTTCTATCCAAACATCCGCATGACCACCAGCTCATATATGAAGATACTCAAAGAATTTGAATTTCACAAGTAAAGATCAAGTTAGGGTGAGGGTATTGGTTAGGAATTATGTGTAATCAGACTTAAGTCTGGTATTTATAGAGTTATGTTGTTAGACCATAAAGTTAAGTTGCAGACTAAGTAAGTTTTTACTAGTACTATAGTAGTAATCTGGTCTCATATAGTTAAGTCTGTTTATGTAACTGCTATTATTATCTTAGAGATTATTTTAGAAAGGATGTCATTTATCCTTTCCCCCAACACGCTTAGGAAAGGTTAGCATATATCCACTTTCACACGTTTGTAAAGCCCCCATTAGGTTTTACATGTGTACCTTAAAAAGAAAATACGGGTTACAAAATTTGTTAGTATGAACTATTTGAAATTCATTTTAATAGAAATTAATAGCAAAAGTAGGCAAGTTTTACATTGTGTTCCTTTTCTTAGTACTTGTGTTACAGATATCACATTAGCACATAGTATTCATAGTCATTGTCTTAACTTAATAGTTGATTTGGATATTATCAAGTTTTAGTCTATTGTCTTACAAAAGTCTAAACAGGAATCCAAGAATTATTGGGGACCTACAATTAGACTCCAATATTATTCACATGTAATTGCCATCCACGAGGTACGCTTTGCTATCTTTCACCAATTACTCCATAATTACTCCATTTCTCAACATAATAAAGAGATTAAGTATAAAATCTTTGCATAATCTTCAAAATTGGTTAATAACATTTAGGTATAATTATGACTGTTATAAAATAGACATAATGTTGATGTCTATCACACGTAGAAAGCGAACGTTGACCCAACTAAACTTTTAGAATTAGGGGTAAATACATTACCACATTAACACTAACAGAGGGTGACCGGGGCAACATGATTGGAGTAAATCAAATAGGGAGTTTGTGCATTGATATTTGTGAGAAACGTTTGTTTACCTATTAGTATTTTCCCATTGTTAAAAAACAAACTAGATTGGCTGGTCCAATTATTTGTATACGTTATGGGGCAATTCTCTACTTAACGTTAATAGTTAGGGTGCTTAGTACTGTACGCTATGTTATTAGTTATATAATACTTTACAAATATAATGTATAAATACAATTACAATATACAATAAATGCATTTACCACTAGATTATCCCCTACAAACAACTTCCCAGCCCCCTCAAAACTTCTCCCTCATCACTCCTCGGAAGCTCACCTTATGTAATTCCTACTACAGACCATCTAAGAATCTTCACCATGATCAATGATTTCTTATACCCATCATTAGTTTCACAGTTTGAGTCTAACTTCTTAAAAAACTTCTCTCGAGTCTTATAATGCTTGATCCATCTCTCGTAATCAACTACATCGATTCTCAACACCACCAACCATCGCCTCTCATCACTCGAGCTGACGTAATGCAATCTTTGTCAAATCCAATACAACGGGTTACTTAAATCTTGCCATAAATATGTACCGCTACCTTCCTACTACCTATCTAGAAATCCCAACACATTGATTAACGTGCAACCAATCTCTTGGAGTGCGCCAAGGCTATAAAAGAAGAGTTTGACGCTCTCATGAAAAATGGAATGTGGTCTTTATACCTCGTGGCTCTTCTAAACACCATATGTTGTTGCTGCGTGAGTGGGTTAATACTAGGTTTTAAATTTGGGGACCAACTGAGTGGTGCTGAATTACTTGTTACTAAGAGCAACGGGATGTGTTGCAAAAAGGGTTGTTGGAAACAATCTAGGATATTGATTTTCATGAGAAATTTAGCTCGATTGTCAAGTGACAACTATTCATAGCTCATATTTTATCACTTGTGTGAGTTACTAACAACTGGGCACCTTACGCAAAGTTCAGTTGTCAACAATGATTTTCTTCATTCGATTAGAATCTTAAGGAGTGTGGTTTTCTATAAAAAAAACATCCTCCAGGCTTTATTGGATCCAGAACGAATCCAAAATCCTGTGTGTTTTAATTCATTAAGTCCCTTTATGCTTAAAGCAAGCCCGCTGCGCCTTGGTTGAGTCTCTCATCCTATAGGCTCTCGTCAATCTTCGTTATTAAAGGCTCCAAGACAGTCCATCTTTGTTTATTTATTAGCTTAGTACGCACACCTTTTGTACTTTACGTGGTATATGTGGATGAAATATTCAAATTACAGGTGAATAATAGGGCTAAAGTCTGATTAAGTATAATTAGTCACAAGCTTTGGATTTGCTTTGCATTCAAAAGATCATGGGTCCACTTTAACTACTTCTTCTCCCCACCACCCCCCGTATGTACTGAAAGTTTGGTTCCTCATGATGTCAGGGTGAGCGGGGTTTGTTTTTTTTATATTTCCGGCATTTCTTCTTATCTAAAATGAAAGTATATTTTGGTAGCTATTACATAAAGTGATGATATTTATAACTGCAAAGCTGAGTTTCTCCATGGCTTACCTCAATTTAGATGACAGTACTGCTTTCTCTAATCCAATGGGAATATAGACATGTATTGTGTTCTTTACAATACGGTTGACCCCATATCTCACGGTCTGGACAATAGCTTTTTTTGTTAACTAGGTATGTCAGGTATATTCATGCTTCGATTGAGTATACATTGGTCTCGCTAGTTTAAAGGATTTTACGTTATCTTTATGTACGGTTAGCCATAGTAATGCTCATACGTCTATTTCTTTTTCGTTTTTTACCTTCAAGCTTTCTACCTGACTAGTGCTATGGAAGATGGTAATCATGTACTTTCTCTTGAAGCTTTTATCAGATGCTTGATGCTGGGCATGGATTTCAGTACTGATCGATCGTTTCCATCAAAAGGGGGAGTTTCTATATATCTTGAGTTCTATAACCATATATCTTGGACTCGCGCTTTGTATAATAACACTACGTTTCACTTTCCTCTTTCAAGCAGTGGGATACATAAGCCTTAGCTGGAACACGTTGTTGAGCTTACAGCTCTTCAAGCTCTTCTTTATCGAGCGTGGTATTCGTTATCTTCAACTCCTTACTGTGGTGCTGACAATCGTGGTGCAACAATACTTTGTAAGCTAACCCTATCTTCCGTGTGCGTACAAAACACAATGGTAAATAGACTATCACATATATGTTCGAAAGGTTACTACATAAGGAGATCTGCGAGTTCAATTCTTTTGTAAATATTCTACGAACTATTCAAGGGCAGATATCTTTACAAAGCCATTACCAACTCCTCGATTCCTTTTTCTAATATTTAAGCTACAGGTTATTGCCCGTCCTTAGCTTACGGGGGCGTGTTAGAACAAACTAAATAGGCCAACCCAATTGTATAGATGGGTTGTTCCTATTAGGTTATGTTATGTTGCTTAGTCAGTAAGCTATGGTATTAGTATAAATACATATACAATCTAATGTACAAAACACAATTAGAATTACAATAATACATACCCTTTGAGGTTTTATAGCCACCAATTTTACTTTTCCTTCAGAATTTGATTAGATTTAGATTAGTTTTAGCTTAGTTTAAAACCCCCTTCAAAACCTAAGATTTTACTTGCTTTCTAAAAAACATAAAATCACAAAAATACTCTTCCCTCAACCTTTAGATTTTAGTAACATACAATTCGAACCTACCTCACTATTCCCCTAGAGAATGATCCAATACACCGAGTACTTGCCTATAAACACTCATAATTGATTAGGTAATTTGCATAGGGAGGATTGTGTAAAACTTCTATTGCTTTTGCAATAATCCGCATTATACGTCATTGTCAGTACCTGCATTTAAAAGTGTTAACGATAAAGCAACAGATATAGACGAGTGTCTTGTTCACACATCGAGTTTTGGTAACTTTAACCTCCGGTTCCGTGAGGACCATTTTAAAGTATGAATATTGTACCTGCATCATTAGGATTTGATTCATGAATGAATCTCCTTGACATGTTTTCCAGCTAAAAGTGTGGTTTATCTAGAGCTGACACGTCTGGAGACACTAACGAAGCTTTTAAATATTCCATAGTTGTTCATATATCCGGTTTCCCAGACATAGTTAGGATACTAGTCGAATTAGAGGTGAATCATTGATACACACTATGAAGTAAGCAACAACGATTTTAGAGTTTCTCGTCAAATCATAAGCTTGGATCGCAATGGATTACCAATTATCACATGTTTGAAATTTTACAAGATTTCCCATGTCACCTACCGCAGTGTTGTTTGATGTTAACATTAGAAGGATTTCCATTCATCACTATGGAATGGTAAGAGCATCACTCTGAATGTTCTGGCAAGATCATAAAGATAGTTCGTAGGAATCCTGTTATAACTTGAGAACTTATTGTTGTTCACCAAGTGTATTTTGACTTTGTGTCCTAATGAGATTTATATTTGATCTCTTTTGGCTCTAGACTCGATTAGTGCATTTTGGTTTTACTGATCTGGATGGCTGGAAGACTGACTGTCACCTTTTCATATCATAACGGAATCTCGGATATGTTGAGATAGTCAATAGATACTATGTGTATCTCCGTGACAAATGAGGCAAGTGTCTTTTGAGATAAACTTGAATGGCTCGGAAGGTTTGTGCATTGTATAACTAGGTCATGGATGTCTGATCTTCAATACAGAAATTCATCTTCTTCTTGATTCTGATACAGATTTATGTATTGACTCAGGTATTATTGCGTCTAAGTATATGGAGAGCTTTCTTTCTTTTCACCCTTTATCATAACTTTTCTTTTTTACATTCTTCAACCCCTTCAATGTTTACCAAGATGTCAATACTATCACCATGTTGTGATTCTTTTGGTGAATAAACTAATGTCATTAGTCTACTTTAGTTCCCTTTTTTCTTCATCTTCCAAATTCATAAATAAGGAATTACTTATTCTAACTTTGAAATGTTACATGGGTGGATCCCTTCTTAGGTTTCGTTGGATCAGCTTAGTAACATAATACCTAACTTTAACCACCTTATGACTTCATTAATGGTGTGATGTAGTTGGTTGTTGGGTATAGTAATCAAAACCATAAAACCATTTGAAAATCAATCAAAGTGTTTAATATGAATCAAAACGTTTAACACTTTGAGAGTTTCATTCTTTTGAAATACTCCCCCTACACTTGTGCATCGATATTTAAAATTATTTCGTACATGGAGGAAGAGTTAATTGCACTTAAAAATCTTGTATCTTATAGTCTCATTATTTCTTTTTCTCAGATATCATTTTTAATCAGTTTCTCCCCTACAGGGAAATAGTTAAAATCTTTAGTGAATTTTTTATAACCAATTGAATTAAAACTTGGACCATGAAAAATATTCATTGGGAGAAAAATTGATACCAAAATAGTTGCATGAATTATTTAACGTTTTTTTTGTAGCTCCTTCAATTCTACACAATTATGACACCATAATATTATAGTTATGTAAAAAACACAACATATCCCACAATAATTAAAAATAAAAATAAAAAACCCTCAAATATTAAAATAAATAAAATAAAATACATATCACAACTCTTCATTTACAATTTTCTACTATTTAAAAAAAAAAACTCCTTCAAATCAATAATCACTTCTATATGCTCACAAACCCAATCTCCCCACAAAATCCCTAACAAAACACAAATTAACATCACAAAAAATCCCATAAAACCAACCCCTCCAATACTCATACAAATATATACAACAACCACATTAAAACCCTAACCCCATCACAACCCCTCTAAACCCCAAATCCTTTAACATCTCATCATCTTCTATTATAAAAAATACTCAACCACATATCACTTCATTCACCTAATACTACAAATTCAACTACTCTAAATTAAACCGCTTTATTATAAACAACATACCATAAACACCAAAATCATACTCCAAAAAGACTTTATATACTTTACAAAATTATACTCAAACAATCGAAAATCTCAATAATATATATTCAATTTACATCTCTCTCTCGCACTCCTACCCATACCCACAGAATTCCGCGACAAAATTTATATTTATGTCTTTTTATCTTCATACTCCTCTCTCCACTCTTTTTATATAAAATCAACTCGCTCATCTCAGTTTCAAATAACTTCTCTTTACCTTAAAACCAATGTGTGTACACGAAACTCCCCTCCCGCAATCATACTAACACATAGAACCAGAGAGACTAATAGTCAATATAGTGTGTGTGTGTTTGTGTGTGTGTGTGGTGTTTCGGCTAATACATGGAGGCTTTGCGAGTGAAATATAGGATATTTATAGAGACTTGTCTAATGTATAGAAAGTGAATGTGTTAAATGTGAAAAGGTTATTTTGTAGAAAGTACGTTTTAGTCATAGTTGCATTTATGTTAAAAAGGTTTACCAAATATTTATTAGCTTAGGCTAATTGTGTATAAAACTTAATTTTTAAATTCATAAAAAAGATAATTATATAATAAAAAAAACCTTAAGAGATAGGATGTTTATTCGTGTTAGGCGGGGGGTTGTGGAGTGGAGAGAGTAGTGGAGAAGGAGAGGAGTGAGGGAGAGAGTGAGATTAAGAGCGAAGAGAGAGAGATTAGAGAAGAGAGAAGAAAGAGAGACCTCAGAAGGATGAGAGAAGGGTGAGGTGTGGGGTAGTCGCGCGCTCTGAGAGTAGATTTGTGGTGTGTGTGTGAGAGGTTGTGGTGTGTATATGTATGTTTTGTGTAAAGTCCCGTAAATATGTTCGCTTAATTGTGTTATCTTTTCGCTGCATCATTCTCGCTCTCACTTTCGCTTATAATGTTGTAAAGATAGATATTAGTCTGCTCTAATTTAGATATTTAGAGACTACTTCTAGATAGTGATTTAAATTAGATTGTTGATGAGATAATATAGTTAGATAGGATATAATGTATTATGTACAATCTATGAAAAATATTCTTGTAACTCTCTCAAGACAGTTAGTGCGCAAGTTTAGAAGAATCGTATAAATGTACACAATAACGTTATATTACCTAATGTCTGTTCTAGAGCTGCCAATGATAGCGCTTATCCTCCTCTTCCCATAGCCGTGTTCCTAACTAAGTCCTTTCACTTTCACAATTCAATGTATACACACACAATTAGTATGCATGGCATATTCATATAGGGTTCTTTAAACACAATCTGTAATTTAAAGATGTGTCTAAATCCCATGCTAGACGCGATCCTTGGTTTACATTAGGTCATATTCGGTGTAAATGGTTAGGGTTAGATCGCGTTAATTTATGATTTAGAGTTGAGCAGATTTTAGGTCTGTGTTCAACTGATGATATCTTGATGATAGAATGTGTTTTGATTTGTTCAAAGCCTATTATTGTAGTTCAAAGAGTATGTTTTCAAAATAATCGGCCTTGAATGATTTTGAGTTCTGGAAGTTGGTCAAACGTTGGTTACAAGAAAAGTTGTCAAAACAGTAAATACGGGTCAGAATTAGGTCATGTTTAGGAGGGTAAAACCCTAACTTAAAAGTGGAATTAAGGTTAGCCAATCTATCATTAGTAATTTCAAATGTATATAAGAAACACTAGAAGAATAGCTTATGATTTTTTGTCTAAGCTCTATGGTAATTAGGACATACTTTTTAGTGTGCATTCAGATCTGAATTGGGACAGTTTTGAAGTTTGATTTTATTTGGGATAGTTGCACATGTAATGGGAGCTTGGGAATCACAAGGTAGTTAGTAAACTCATAGATGAACTTAGATGATTTTTGGTTATATTTTATATATTGGTCCGGCTAAGTAAGGTTTTCTAAGAGAGTAAATATACAACTAAATTTTGATTTCTGAATAACTTTGTAGTTAACTAGTGTATGTGTTAATGAAGGTGGTTAAGATGGACATGGTGTCGGGTGTGACCCTTGTGTTAATACACCCATAGATTATCCATTCATATGTGTTACTGGTCTAGAGCTTTTAGTTAGGTCGAGTGTAAACCGTTATTTATTTATTTGTATAGTTACGTAATAGAAATTGGAAGCTGCGTTTTGAGCATTCAGGTGAGTTACATAGTCCCACTTTTTATTGCGTTTTAAACTTGGGATGGAAATGATGCAAGTGTTGAAATATGTTTTAAATTTTTGTGACTATGTGTTAGTTTAAATGGATGGACTATTATGTGACTGATATGCGTTATGTGCTACATGTTATGTGATATGATAATTGATGTATGTTGCCTAGTCAGGATGGTTACTGCGGGTATCCATGGCTGAGATAGAGGAAAGATTTGGTATGATCCAGTATCGTTGAGGTTGTCTGCTTAGTGATTTGTGTGGTTGATTGTGTAACATCCCCCAACAATGAGTCACAGCGGAAATATGTATGAGGGGTTACTTCTTAATACAACATCACAAGACTACAATGAGAACGCCTTTTAATTTGTGTCATTTGAAAAGTAATCTCGTTGATTTTCTTGAAATGATATTAGATTTATTCCCATTATTGCATCACAATTGAAAAAGCTTGAAAGCGATACAACGAGATTTGATCATTTGCATGTAAGTAGAAATTCATGGATGAAATCTTGTCAAATTTAGACTCCAATACACATCAAGTAAGCCAAGCATCTAATTCACCTGAGAAAAACATGCTTAAAAGTGTCAACATAAAGTTGGTAAGTTCATAGATTTTTGTAAGTATAAATGTAATTGTTTGAATCAAAAGATTTATTAAAGTATGCAGACATAATTCCTTAATAATAGTCACAAAATTGTACGTATGAATGTTGGACCGTAATTGTTCAAAGTATGCATGATAATTAAAACTATCACGAAATGTTTCAAGTATGTATTGCCTAATGAGTGATTACGATTACTCTAAGTTCATGAAACCGATGCACTATGTACCCATCGTAGGTGTCCCCTCCAAGAACACCCGGGCAGTAATGAAAACCATATGTACCCATCGCAGGTGTCCCTTGCAAGAACACCCAGGCAGAAATGAATATGTACCCTGCAGGTGTCCCCTCCAAGAACACATCGTAGCAGTTATGATATGTACCCATCTCAGGTGTTCACTCCAAGAACACATGGGAGATACTTGTAGTTAATCCGTCAATCCGTTAAGCTAATTCGTAATCATTTTAAAGTAAAGTATGTAATTTGTGACCAAAATGGAAGTATGTAATGTATTCCATAGGAGCTATGTAAATGAGTGTGTAACAAATTTGTAATCAAACCATGGAAATGCATTTGCAAACAAGATCGTTCTCACCCAAAATATATGTAAAACAAGTAATAAACATGGGCTATAAACCTCACCTCGATGTTGTAGAACGATTGGCGGGAATGCACATATTAAGCACAACACAAACGGAAACCGGAACGACTCGATCAAGAAGTTGCGGTTTATCTTAACGACTATGACCCACTAGCCTAGGATAATGTATTTGAGTTTTCCGATGGATGATTACATCAACGCGACACGTTGATAAAAGATTTAGATCTCAAGTTGTAATAGTTCGGTGGTTGGTTAAATAAAATAAATCGAAAAGTAAACGCAAAGCATGTAATATATTCTGTATATATTACATATGAAAAATTGAACAATTATATAATTCATATCATGAATTATATAACCAAGGCAAACAACCAAAAGCATAATTCAAAATGTATATAATACACAGCATGTATTATACATAGGGAAAGTATTATATAAGAGACGTAAGAAAAATAATTAAAACAACATAATTCGACATGTGTTTGGAAATCACCATATAAGTTACTAAAGAGTCCTTGTTATAAAAGTACCGCACGTTTTATAGTTGAGAAGTATGTAAACGATGTTTTCAAAGCTTTTACAAAAGTTACGACTTTATCTTCTAGTCGGGAATCATAAAATAATATTTTATAATTTAGTATTTCATTTTCTTGACGGGTTGTAGCTAAAATAGTTGTCTCCTTTGTAAAAGTATAGTTCTCGTTTGTTTGTCGGGTTATTATATAATAAAAAATTAATACTCTTAAACTATATAACCTTGTCCTTTTACCGAGTTTCTAAAATAATAGAAGCTTTAGTGAAACATCACTAAGTATAGAAATTTATATAAATTTCGACATATCCTTTTCGTATATACAACGTTCCCTATATTTTATAAAATCTAATGTTTTCACTTTCCAAACAACCGTGTTGCTAAAATTATCACGTTTCAATTTATATCTAACTAGACAAAATAATAAATAGCACATTTATTTAACCATTAAATCACCATTAGATTCGATTTTATATTTATAAAATCTTACGATATATTTATTAGCCGATTTATATAAACCAAACGCACCCTTGTGGTTAAATCTGTTAACCCAAACGCACCCTTTAGGTGTTTCTGTTAACCCAAACGCACCCTTGTAGTGAAACTGCTAACAAAAACGCTCCCTTATAGTGAAACTGCTAAACCAAACGCTCCCTTATAGTGGAACTGCTAAACCAAACGCTCCCTTATAATGGAACTGCTAAACCAAACGCTCCTTATGGTTTATCTGTTAACCCAAACGCACCCTTATAGCATTTATGCACAAGCAAACGCACCCTTTCGGTGTTTCTACACAGCCAAACGCACCCTATGCTAGTGTTTTTGTTAAACCAAACGCACCCTTGTGCAATTTCTAATACTAACGCGCCCTTGTGTAATTTCTAACAACCAAACGCACCCTATTTGTGGTGTACCCAAAAACAAATGCACCCTTTGTGGTTTTTATCAACACCAAACGCACCCTTATGTTGTGTTAACCACATAAACAAACACGCCCTTGTGGTGTGGTGGCTGCCAACCGAACGCACCCTTGGTGGTTCATCTAAAACCAAACGCACCCTTATGGCTGCAACTCAAACGCACCCGCTGGTGCTGACCACAAACCCAACGCACCCTTTGGTGTCTTTGAAACCAGACACACCCTCTCGGTGCTTTTAAAAAAACGAACGCACCCTCTCGTGGTATTTAAGAAAACCACACACACCCTTGGTGGTGTTTTCAAAGCCAACCAAAACGCTCCCTTTGTGGTGGTGGCTGGTGCGGTGGTGGTGGAGTGCGGGTTGTGGTGGTGTGGTGGCGTGATGGTGGTAGTAGCGGCGTGGAGGTGATGATGTGGTGGGGGTAGTGTTCGGTTGGTGGTGTGATTCGGAGATGGGGTTCGTGGTGGAGATGATGATGTAGCCACGGTGGAGGAGGGTGGTTGGCGTGGGGTGGGAGCGGGGCGACTGGCCGGAGATCGGCCGGAAGTTGGCCGGATATGGGGAGGAGCGAAACTGGAGGCTAGGGTTTCATAAGAAAATCTAAGAACCCTAATCATTTCATATATACACTTGAAAACATCTAAAAAAATGACAAGTGGATAAACTTTAGGGATTATTGTTGTAAATATTATCGGAGGGGGTCCTAAGTGTAACTTTGGTAAATATTGGTTCGGTACTCATTTAGGCTAGTTAACGGAATGATCAAAACACGAAACTTGGCCATTGCGTTCCAAATGATTTTTCTATGAAATTGAGTATTCACTCGACTATTATTGCATAAATGTTTTATAACATTTATTTAAATGTTTATTATTTATTTGTGTATCACGGATAAACTTTATCCGTAAAATAAACTTTAACTTAAATCTTTGCGTTTTTAATAAACGTTTGAAAATAAATGTTTGATAGAATGATTTATTAAATATTTTTATTTAATAAAAGTGATAATTAAATATAAATTTAATTATTTTTTATGTCAGTACGCGTTGCTTGCGGCTTTCAAAATTTTTCCAGTCTTTTTCTGCTTGTTTTCGGGTCTCGGGTAAAACTGAAAAGTTGTCCGGAATATCGTTTTACATCAAATTGCTTTAGAGTCCGAGTCGTGAAAACGTGATTTAGCGGGTCGTTTTTGATAAGTCAACTTAGGAATAACATATATCTTCTCGTTTTCAAGTCAAATAAGAAAAAAAAAATTGCACATGAGAGATATGTAATAATAAATATGATTTATTATTTAAATATGTTTCGAAAATTACTGGTTACGCGGTAATCGTTTTAATGTGACAATAAAAGAGCAAAAGTCAAAAAGTCAAGTCGGACCCGAAAAGTCAAAGGGTAAAATAGTCATTTAAAATTTCGAAAATTGCCGGTTGTTATAGATTGGATTGAATTGCATGTTAGCTTGTATGTTAGTTAGCATAAATGTCATGCGAAAGTATTGTTTTATAATCACAGTAATTCGGTTAATGATTTTGGAAAAGGATTGAATATGTGTGTCTGAAAACCTATGTTTCTCACCAACCATTGTGTTGACGTATAAGCATCATTTTTAGGTATTCAGCAGGATGAGATTAAAGTTAGGAAAAGTGGCTAGATGGACCGTAGGCAGCTGGCGAAGTTTAGTTATCTAGATTTCGTTATTTGTTTTGGATGTTGAATGTTAATTGTTTTGCTTTGTTAGGATGTATAAATGTTTGCATGTCATGACGTTGGCATGAACTACCTTCATTTTCAATGTCAGACGCCTTTTGGATTTTGTTGATGTGTTTGGGTATTTTCATGACACTGCGTGTCTATACCTTGTATTTTATGCATGTTTTAGTTTCTCTATATAGACGCCAATGTGTTGTGATGATTCCCTTTCTCGTCGCGCCTCGCATTTCCGCCTTGGCGGGGTGTGACAAGAGTAATTTACATTTAAAGTCCTTGAAAAATTATGTTCAATGATTTTTTAAACCATTAAAAGAAGATTTTTATCCTTATCTTAGGATAAGCGCACTGAAGCGTACACTTTCCTATGACATTCGGGTCCGTGTTATAGTCTGAAGTAACTGTAAGCCATTAAATAATATTATAAATGAAATGTTTTAAAAAACATTTATGAATCTTGCTCTCGAGCTTCAGTTTAACATTACCCATGTTAATGTAAATCGACATTTCTAGGTAGGTAAATGTTATCGATTTCAAAAGACATGTCGAGAAGATTCTTTTTGGTATTTTTTGAAATTTTTAGATTTTGTATTTGGTTTTTGAAAGATTTTCTAATTTTGTATTTTATTTTTCTTGGTTTTGTATTTTTGTATTTATTTTCGAACAATTATATACAAGTTTGATGTTTGATAGATATTCAAGCAGTTTTCTTTGCAAGAGCCTCTAGTTCTGATGGAGTCAAACATCTCATACCGAGTCGGCCTACTATATACTCAAACCTTTCTTTTGAAAGAGGTTTCATAATAGATCCGCTAACTGGTAATCGTAATCAGTCTCGATAAAGTATAATTCGATGATACCATTTTTGACTTGTTCATTGATAAAGTGATATCGGACATTGATATGTTTAGTGTGGGAATGTTGTACCGGATTACGAGAAGGATATGGCTGCCTTTGAGTCATAGTGTTTGGGTATTTTATCAAATTGAAAGCCATAATCTGTCAGTTGAGTTCGCATCCAAAGGACTTGAGCACAACATGCAGATAGAGACACATTCTCAGCCTCGGCTGTTGACATAGATGTGCAGTCCTACTTTTTCGATGACCAACTCACGAGCTTGTAACTTAGGAATTGTATGCCACTAGATTGTACTTCGTTCGCGTTATCAAATCACCTGGGTGTTGAGCATCTAAAAGGCGATTAGTCAAAAACAGAAGTCCTTTCAGAGCTAGAGTCCTATGTGAATGGTCTTCTTGAGGTACCGAAAGATTCTTTTAACCTCCTTTAGGTTGCTTTTATTTTGGCATTGCCTGATAGACGTGATAAGGAAAAACACGTTGCTGAACTAAATCTGGTCTACTAGATATCAGATATATGAGTGACCCAATTATGCTATGATATTTCGTTTGATTTATGGGTATTCCACTAAAATCTGTATCGAGCTTAGGTTTAGTAGTTATTGGTGTACCAAACTATCGCATTTGTCCATACCATATTTTTTAAGGATGTGTAAAGCGTACTTAGGTTGGTTGATAAATATACCTTTTGGGATTGGTGGATCTGAAGTCCTAAAAAGGAATGTCAGTTCCCCCATCATGGACATTTCGAATCTACTATGCATTAACTTTTCAAACTTTTTAGATAGTTTTGGGTTTGTGGACCGAAAATTATGTCAGCTACATAAATTTGCACAAGTAGGATGTCCTCCTTGTATCTTATCGTAAACAGAGTAGGGTCTATAGTACCTTTTGTGAATCCTTTTAAAACCAAGAATTTTGAAATTTCATCATACCATGCTCTTGGAGCATATTTCAGTCCATAAAGTGCTTTCCTGAGGCGGTAGACTTTGTCTGGATGATCTAGATCAACGAACTCGTCTGGATGACTAACATATACCTCTTCTTTCAGTGGACCATGGAGAAAGTCGTTTTAACGTCCATCTTGAAGATAGGAAATGACTTGTATGCAACGTAGGCAATGAAAATCCGTACAGCTTTCAATCGAGCAACTGGTGCAAAAGATTCCTAAAAATCGATGCCCTCTTCATGACGATATCCCTTAGCTACTAGAGGAACCTTGTTAGGAATTACATTACTCTCTTCATCTTTCTTGTTTTTATATAACCACTTTAGACCAATAACTGTTTTGCTAAAGGGTTTGTCAACAAGTTCCCAAACAACAAGTCTGTCAAACTGATGAAGCATCTTACTTGCTTTGATGTAATCCGAACTCAGCAGTATTGCTTCCTTGATGTTCTTTTGTTTGTTTTACTCACGGTGATGCGACCATTAACAATTCTGGCTTCGTAGCAAGATGTCTTCTAGTCTGATTGGATTGAAAAAACAAAAAAGAACACAAAAAAAAAAAAATATGGATTATCACCTACTTGTGCTAGAGGATGATCTTTAGTCCAATGGTATTCAGAAAGGTGTCCTTGGTAGAATTCATTTATGTTTAACGGATAAATTTAACGTGACGATGATTCACCAATTTTTGTTTTCGGTGCAAAAGGATTAGTGAACTCATATGCGTCAAACACTGCATCATCTACTTGAATAGTGTTATCTTCTTCAGTATGTACATGTGAAGTTGGATTAGTCAGATCAGGTATGTTGTGAAAAATCAATTGAGGTTCGTCTGCAATGATATGTGAGAAATCACATATCCTTTCTATATCAAAAATGTCCCTAAAAAGATAAAATTATGCATAAAATACTTGTATATTGCTTGTTTTGTCTTTGTGATTGGGTAGGTACGGATATTACAAATAACCAGGGAAAACGGCCAAAATTCGGACAAAAATGGACACGGATCGAATTGAGTGCACAGAGCCGGGATTTTGATAGCCAAGAAAGGTCAAAAGTCAACACATGTATCAAAACATTGGTCAACAAGTAACTCTGGTCAAACTTATAAGGACAAGATTTCATAAATACCAAAACAACCCCTTGAATTAAACCAAATTGCAAGTTTCCTTAAACCCTAACACCATTTATCTTTTTATCTAATAAAAGGGGGAATTTTATAAAAAAAAAAAAATTAAAACAACGATCTTCTTTTTACTCTCTCTTTGTGGTGTGAGAGAGACCGTTATCTTTTATTAATAAAAAGATAACGGTGTTAGGGTTTAAGGGATATCTTTGCAATTTGGTTTAATTTCAAGGGGTTGTTTTGGTTATTTTGGAATTTTGTCTTTATAAGTTTGACCAGAGTTGACTTGTTGACCATGGTTGACCAATGGTTGACTTTTTGACCTTTCTTGCTATCAAATTCCCGGCTCTTGTGCACTCTATTCGATCTCGTGTCCATTTTTGTCCGATTTTGGCCGTTTTCCTGTGTTATTTGTAATATCCGTACCTACCCAATCACAAAGACAAAACAAGCAATATACAAGTATTTTATGCATAATTTTATCTTTTTAGGGACATTTTTGATATAGAAAGGATATGTGATTTCTCACATATCATTGCAGACGAACCTCAATTGATTTTTCACAACATACCTGATCTGACTAATCCAACTTCACATGTACATACTGAAGAAGATAACACTATTCAAGTAGATGATGCAGTGTTTGACGCATATGAGTTCACTAATCCTTTTGCACCGAAAACAAAAATTGGTGAATCATCGTCACGTTAAATTTATCCGTTAAACATAAATGAATTCTACCAAGGACACCTTTCTGAATACCATTGGACTAAAGATCATCCTCTAGCACAAGTAGGTGATAATCCTTCAAATCCAATTCAGACTAGAAGACATCTTGCTACTAATCCAGAATTGTGTATGTTCGCACTCACCGTGAGTAAAACCAAACAAAAGAACATCAAGGAAGCAATAGCTGATGATGTGCGGATTAAAGCAATGCAAGAAGAGCTTCATCAGTTTGACAGACTTGTTGTTTGGGAACTTGTTGACAAACCCTTTAGCAAAACAGTTATTGGTCTAAAGTGGTTATATAAAAACAAGAAAGATGAAGAGAGTAATGTAATTCCTAACAAGGTTCTATTTTTTTTTCTTGTTTATAGTAGCGTATGGGATTATCGTCATACATGAAGAGGGCATCGATTTTTAGGAATCTTTTGCACCAGTTGCTCGATTGAAAGCTGTACGGATTTTCATTGCCTACGTTGCATACAAGTCATTTCCTATCTTCAAGATGGACGTTAAAACGACTTTCTCCATGGTCCACTGAAAGAAGAGGTATATGTTAGTCATCCAGACGAGTTCGTTGATCTAGATCATCCAGACAAAGTCTACCGCCTCAGGAAAGCACTTTATGGACTGAAATATGCTCCAAGAGCATGGTATGATGAAATTTCAAAATTCTTGGTTTTAAAAGGATTCACAAAAGGTACTATAGACCCTACTCTGTTTACGATAAGATACAAGGAGGACATCCTACTTGTGCAAATTTATGTAGCTGACATAATTTTCGGTTCCACAAACCCAAAACTATCTAAAAAGTTTGAAAAGTTAATGCATAGTAGATTCGAAATGTCCATGATGGGGGAACTGAAATTCTTTTAGGACTTCAGATCCACCAATCCCAAAAGGTATATTTATCAACCAACCTAAGTACGCTTTACACATCCTTAAAAAATATGGTATGGACAAATGCGATAGTTTGGTACACCAATAACTACTAAACCTAAGCTCGATACAGATTTTAGTGAATACCCATAAATCAACGAAATATCATAGCATAATTGGTGTCACTAATTATATCTGATATCTAGTAGAACAGATTTAGTGAAGCAACGTGTTTCTTAGCTCAGCTATCAGCAATGCCTCATAAAAGCACATTAAGGAGGTTAAAGTATCTTTCGGTCCTCAAGAAGACCATTCACATTAGGACTCTAGCATCTGAAGGACTTGGTTTTGAAACTAATCACCTTTTTAGATGTCATCACCAAGTTGATTGATACGCGTCAGGTACATCTAGTGGCATACAATTCCTAAGTTACAAGCTCGTGAGTTGGTCATCGAAAAAGTAGGACTGCACATCTATGTCAACAGCCGAGGCTGAGAATGTGTCTCTATCTGCATGTTGTGCTCAAGTCCTTTGGATGCGAACTCAACTGACAAGATTATGCTTTCAATTTGATTAACATACCCAATCACTATGACTCAAAGGCGCCTAATCCTTCTCGTAATCCGGTTACAACTATTCCTAAACTAAACATTAATCTGTACCGATATCACTTTATCAATGAACAAGTCAAAAATGGTATCATCGAATTATACTTTATCGAGACTGATTACGATTACCAGTTAGCGGATCTATTATGAAACCTCTTTCAAAAGAAAGGTTTGAGTATATAGTAGGCCGACTCGGTATGAGATGTTTGACTCCATACGAACTAGAGATCTTGCAAGAAAACTGCCTTGAATATCTTATCAAACATCATATTGTTTATAATTGTTCGAAAAGATAAATACAAAAATACCCAAAACCAAGAAAATAAAATACAAAATAGAAAAATCTGTCAAAAACCAAATAAAAATCTAAAAAATTTTCAAAAAATACCAAAAAAGAATTTCTCGAATGTCTTTGAAATCGATAACTTTACCTACCTAGAAATGGTCTGATTTCATTAACATGGTATGTAAATGAAGGCTCGTGCAAGAGGTCATAGGTTTTAAAACATTTCATTTATAATATTATTTAATGGCTTACAGTTACTTCAGACTATAACGCGGACCCGAATGTCATAGGAAAGTGTACGCTTCAGTGCGCTTATCCTAAGATAAGGATAAAAATCTTCTTTTAATGGTTTAAAAAATATTGAAATAAATTTTCAAGGACTTTAAATGTTAAATTACTCTTGTCACACCCCGCCAAGGCGGAAATGCGTTAGGCGCGACGAGAAGGGATTCAATCACATAACATTGGCGTCTATATAAGAATCTTAAACATGATAAAATACAAGGTATAGGAACAGTAGTGTCTGAAATTCCCAAACACCATCAACAAAATCCAAAAGGCGTCTGACATTGAAAATAAAGGGAGTTCATGCCAACGTCATGGCATGCAAACATTTATACATCATAACAAAGCAAAACAATTAACATTCAACATCCAAAACAAATAACGAAATCTAGATAACTAAACTTCGCTAGCTGCCTAAGGTCCATCTAGCCACTTTTTCTAACTTTAATCTCATCCTACTGAATACCTGAAAATGATGCTTATACGTCAACACAATGGTTGGTGAGAAACATAGGTTTTTAGACACACATATTCAATCCTTTTCCAAAATCATTAACCGAATTACTGTGATTATAAAACAATACTTTCGCATGACAATTATGCTAACTAACATACAAGCTAACGTGCAATTCAATCCAATCAACCACTTAAACATCAAGCAGACGACCTCAATCGCTCTTGGATCAATCCAAATCCTTTTCCCTCTAGCTTAGGCCATAGATACCCGCAAGTAACCCTCTTGACTAGGCAACAATACATCATTATCATATCATATAACATGTAGCACATAATGCATATCAGTCACATAATAGTCCATGCATTTACACTAACACATAATCACGACAATTTAAAACGTATTTCAACACTCGCATCATTTCCATCCCAAGTTTAAAACAATGTAAAAAGTGGGACTATGTAACTCACCCGAGTGCTCAAAACGCAGCTTCCAATTCCTATCACGCAACTATACAAATAAATTAACACGGTTACACACGACCAAGATAAATGCTCTAGTCCATGTAACACACATATGATGGATGTCTAAGGGTGTGATTAACCATTATGGATCACCCCGAAACCATGCCCAACCTTAACCACCTCATTAACACATTACACTAGTTAACTACAATTTATTTAAAAAATGCATAATTTTAGTGTATCTTTACTAACTTAAAAACCTTACTTGCTGACCTTCATAAATTATACCAAAAATTACCTAAGTCCATTTATGAGTTTATTAACTACCTTGTGATTCCCAAACTCCCATTACATGTGTAACTATCCCAAATAAAATCTAACTTCAAAAATGTCCTAATTCAGATCTGATTGCACACTAAAAATTATAGCCTTAATTACCGTACTTAGACGCACAATCAGAAGCTCTCCTTCTAGGGTTTATTTATATACATATAGAACCCAATCACTGTAGTTTGGATAACCTTAATTCCACTTTTAAGTTAGGGTTTTACCCTCCTAAACATGACCTAATTCTGACCCGTATTTACCTTTTTGACAGCGTTTCTTGTAACCAACGTTTGACAAACATTCAGAACTCAAAATCATTCGAGGCTGGACTTTTTGAAAAATAGACTATTTGAACTTCAATTTAGGCTTTTGAATCATATCAAAATACGTTTCTATAATCAATATATCATCAGTTGAACACAACCCTAAATTCTGCTCAACTCTAAATCATAAATTAACGCGATCTAACCCTAACCATTTACACCAATATGATCCTAATTAAACCCAGATCGCTCTAGCATGATTAATACATCCTTAATTACAGATGTTTTTAAAACCCTAAAGATCCACCATATTAATTTTTATATGATTTAAAGAAAACTAAACAACTAGGGTTAATGAACATACCTAAACCTTGATTCTTGAACACTAAATCACCAACTTGTTCTTGATTAAAAAAAAACTTTTTTTTTCTTCTGCTTGAGGGTTTCGGCCGATCACAAGGGGAGAGAGGGGAAAAAAGTGATTTAGGGTTTTATTGGTTTTGTATTTATACTAATAGAATCCTAATTATAGTCAAACTTTGTTTCCTTTTTTTCTTTTCTTTAAAACCGGTCGAACACCCCTTTATTTATATATTTTTTATTTAATTATTAATTTACTAATTATCTTTGTTACCTTAAGTTTTCATAAAAACCTAAGCTAATTTGGGTAAACCTTTCTACATAAACGCTACTTACTAACTTTCTAAAAATAACTTTTCATTTCACAATTTACTTTCTATATTTAGAAAGTCTCTATAAATATCCAAATTTCACTCACTACACTTATTACCAACATGATACATTTCTCATAAACGCTTAACACAAAATTATCCAACTATTGACGTAGCATTGCTTGCAATACGTTATTCTTTTCCATTATCACTATAAGTGAACAAATGGAATACTCATCACCAAACACAAACGCACTCAAAATGAGATGATCATACACCTCAAAATGATATCATGCACTTATTCAAACCACGTAGCACACATATTTAACAAATAGCACACAAGAAGTCACACAAAACGAACTCTTAACCATTTCTAAAGGCATCACTAACCTGATTAAATCATAGATGTTATAGTAATGAGGATGCAAATGAACACATTGAGAAAGTTATCGAAATAGATGACTTATTCCATGTTTTTAACATCACTGTGGATCATCTAATGCTCCGAGTCTTCCCTATATCCTTAACTGGAGCCGTAAGTCGTTGGCTAAAAAATGAACCAAGTGGTTCGATCAAAACTTGGGAAGATCTTAAAACTAAGTTTTTGAACAAATATTGCCCACCTGGTCGAATTGCGAAGAAAATGAAGGAAATCAACAACTTTCAACAAGAGTCTGATGAAACCCTTTTTCAAGCATGAGGGCGCTTTAAAGAACTCTTGATGAAGTCTCCTCAACACTATTTTACTAAGATGTAGGAGGTAATTTTTTTCTACAATGGGTTGGATATTTCGACACGACAAATTCTTGACTCAAGAGGTGCCATTCCAACTAAGACTGCTGAAGATGCTAAAAAGGCCATTCAAGAAATGGCTGAATACTCTCAAAAATGGCATAATGGAACATCTAGAGGAAGAAGTACTGAGACTTCTAATGGACTGGCTGCTATACAAGCACAATTAGACAATCTAAGAAGAGAGATCAAGAAAGGTGAATGAAAAAGTTTATGCTGCTCAAGTCGGATGTGAACAATGCAAAGGACCCCATTACACCAAAGATTTCCCATAAAAAGAAGAAGGAAAAACCCTAAAAGAAGCTTACTACACGTAATTTGGTAGACCTTTTCAAGGAGGGGGATATATAGCAACAACTCCAGGGTACTATCAAAGGAACAACACAAATCCTTCATACCAATAACAGAGGCAATTTATGGAAGATACCCCGAGCAAATTCATGAGTGAATAAGCAAAGAGACACGAAGAAAATTACAATTTGATCAAAGAAATCCGAGCTACGACAGATGTTGCCATAAGAAACCAAGGAACATCAATTAAAACTTTAGAAATTCAAATCGGGCAATTGAGCAAGGTACTACAGGAAAGAGGATTTAGAAGCCTACCAAGCTCAACTAAAACAAACTCGAGAGATCAAGTCAAGTCGATTTCTACCACTATTGAAGCTGATTCACACTCGATATGCTGTATTGGATCATCTCAATACGCCGTATCCACTGGACAGAACAGTACACTATTGTACAAGTCAAGATAAACAACGGTTCCTTTTCCAAGTCGTTTAGATAATCATTACTGTGAAGAAGAAGAGGGGAATCATGGACCAAAATTCACGAAAGCTTATGGAGCTTCACTTATCAATAACACCATACCCCGAAAGGAGAAAGACATAGGGAGTTTCACTTACCTTAATTATTAAATACTGATGTATTTTTGACAAAGCCCCTTGTTGACATATGATCTAGAGCGGTATAGTGTTATGTGCCTCTCGTCGACCTCCACCTTAACTAAGGATATAGCGAATTAGCTCACACTAGGTTGACAGTGGAATTGGCAGATAGGACCGTAAAATATCCAAAAGGAATAGCTAAAAATGTACTAGTACGAATTGATAAATTTACTTTCCTAGTAGACTTTATAATTCTTGATATGCCCGAGGATATCAAAGTGCCCTTGATCCTCGGAAGACCATTTTTGTCAACCGCCTGTGCTAAGATTGATGTTTACAAAAGAAAGATTACTTTAAGAGTTGGGGAAGAAAAGATTATTTTCAAAAGTGTTAAACCTGCTAGTAGTATAATTAAGAGGGTCTACATGCTAAGTTTGAGAGAAAAGAATGAACTTCATTTAGAAGCTAGCTTATAGAAAGAGACTTTGGTTGTTAAATAGATCAATTAGTAAACGCCTCTCTTGAAGATAACATTTAACTAAATGATCTAAATGAACCATTCATGAGCTTAGGAGAAATCAAGAAGGAATGATTTGATGCCCACACATTGAGGAAGTGATGTAAATGAGAATTTAACTAGGAGATTAAGTCTTGAAATTGGAATTGATGGCGAGTAACCTATATTGTGACGATGATAAGAAGATCCATATAGATTGTGCCCACAACACAAAGTTTTCATGCATGATAGGATTTGAATTTACACACGTCAACTTCTACACGTTATTGTACGTCAATGTAATGTCAAGAAAATTTCACATTAATTCAATAGATGAATAAATAAGATGGTTAAAAAAGGGGGTATAATGTTGTGAGGAGGGTGGTTAGTCCTTAATAAAAATGCATATCTTTGTTGGACATGCTCGTTTTTCGTCTGTTTATGACCGGATTTTGGCAGTTTGGAGAAATATGAATGAGCTAAGTTGTGAAACGTAGATCGCGAGGAATGGCGGGTCCAAAAGTCACAAGTTCACAAGATGGCAAAGTTTACAAGATGGCGAAACGAGATTATGCTTGGTTGATGATCTCAAGGTGTTCAAGATTACATTTTCACATTCAAGTCAAGATAAAGGAACAAGCTCAAACCTAAAGTCAATGATCACTACATCAAATCACAAGTTAAAGATTGAAGTTAAACGAGCTCAAGACTAAAGATAAAGCATAGTATGCTAGGTTTAAGTTTTTGTAAAATGGAGTGACCTCCCTTAGGGGGAGATTGTTAGGAATACGAAAATCCTAGGAAAGTATCGGTCACTCCATAGATAACTGTCGTTAGCTCGTTTAGTTATTTTTGGAACCTTAATAGGCTAAGTTAGGAAAAGCCCATGGAAAGCCCATGTAAGCCCATCCATGGCCGGCCTCATTAGGGTATTTATACACCTCTCCATGCCTTGGAGAGGTGGTTGGTTGTTCATTTTTCACACATTAATACAAGTTCTCTTATATGTTTACTTTCTCTCTCTAAGTGTTCATCCAACCCACTCTCTCTCTAGAATCACCTCTCTTTCCCTCTCAACTAGTATGTTATTAGATTAGTCTTCAATTGGTATCAAGAGCCATGGAGTGGTGTGCTTAGATTTTGTGTTTACTTGTTGTTTTGTTTTGGTTCGTGTGTTTTACTTCAAAAAGGGCCACGTCTTTTGATTTTTTTTTCTTGTTTTCTAAGCTTAAATTCCACACTAAAAGATCATCTACATAGGTAGCTTTGATCTAGTATCCTTGGATATAGGTGTGTGTGCTTAGATTCAAACGAAAATCTCTTATTTTGTGTCATTTTGGGTTCGTTAGCTTTATAAAGGTCAAAATCTTGATTTTAAATTTTTCGGCTTAAAAACCTTAAAGTTTCCATTTTTCTTGTCCCTATAGGCTTAGTAACACTTTTGGTACAAAAATTTTCGGAAAACAATCGTCAAAAACGTGTCTTTTTGAGTTTTGAAAAGGTGGGTTTCGAGAGACAACCGATCTAGATATTTTTTTGTGAGTACCGATCTAGTGTTCTTCAGTGATAACCGAACTAGTAGTTTTCAGTGAGTACTGATCTAGTTTTCTTCAGTGATAACCGAACTAGTAGTTTTCAGTGAGTATCGATCTAGTCTTCTTCCGTGATAACCGAACTAGTAGTTTTTCAGTGAGAACCGATCTACTATTTTTTAGTGAGTACCGATCTAGTTTTCTTCAGTGATAACCGAACTAGTAGTTTTCAGTGAGAACCGATCTAGTATTTTTCAGTGAGAACCGAACTAGTAGTTTTCAGTGAGAACCGAACTAGTTATTTTCCTTGAGAACCGATCTAGATACTTTTCAGTGAGTACCGAACTAGTTGTTATCAGTGAGTACCGATCTAGATTAATTCAGTGATAACCGATCTAGTCACTCTCAAATACCACCGAACTAGTCAAGTTTAATAGAAACCGAACAACTTAAATTTCCAAATTATACGGTTTATTTCTTTGACTTATAAAATCCTGTGAAACATTAATGTGTTTTCCCAGTTTTGTCAAGAATTGTAAAATCCCGTGTAGTTTTAAGAATTAAAACACTTAAAAGACAACTTAATCAAACACAATTTCTTTCTACCGCCGTTCGATCTGACAATAATCTTTTAACATACAAATTTATCAATGACGACTCTTGCTGACAAAGCAATTCTTTCGTGTGCTGACAATTGTCCACCCATGTTGGAAAAAGATATGTATGATTCTTGGAAAAGCAGAATGGAGCTATAAATGATGAATAGATAACATGGACGAATGATCCTTGAATCCGTTGAAAATGGTCCACTCATCTGGCCTTTAATTGAGGAAAATGGAGTGACAAAACCAAAGAAATATTCTGAGTTATCTGCTACGCAAGCAATTCAAGCTGATTGTGATGTCAAGGCAACAAATATTATTCTCCAAGGACTACCACCAAAGGTCTATGCATTGGTTAGCAATCATAAAGTCGCCAAGGAACTTTGGGAAATAATTCAACTTCTCATGCAAGGAACTTCATTGACGAAACAGGAAAGAGAGTGTAAGCTTTATGATGAATTTGATAAGTTTGCTTATAAGAAGGGGGAAACACTACGTGATTTCTACTTGAGATTTTCACTGCTACTCAATGACATGAACATCTACAATATGAAACTGGAACAATTTCAAGTGAACACCAAGTTTTTGAATACTCTTCCTCCTGAGTGGAGCAAATTTGTGACAGATGTCAAACTGGTTCGGGATTTGCACACAACTAACATTGATCAGCTTCATGCTTACTTGGGACAACATGAATTTCATGCAAATGAGGTTCGTTTAATGCATGAACGCAACTCAGATCCGCTTGCTTTGGTTGCAACCCATCAGATGACCCAGTCTCCTTATCCAACTCATCAGCACTCATACCAAAACTCTCAATTTCAACCACAAGTTTCACCATATCAGTCTCCACAACATGGTTTACCTTATCAGTCTCAACAATACTCAAATAATCAATCATCAACACCTCTTTCAATCACTTATCCATCCAATGATTATCAATCATCAGTTCATCACAATGTTTATTCTCCACCATCATCCATCCCTCAATTGGAATATGCTCCCACAGTTAACCAACAATCTGAATTTCCCCAACTAGACTCAGGTCTAATTGTTCCAGTGTTCCAGAAAGGTGATGATCCCATTGATGCCATCAATCACATGATGTCTTTCTTGACTGCTGTTGTCACTTCCCGCTATCCTACTACCAATAACCAGCTGAGGAATTCGTCAAACCCTAGGCAACAAGCTACCATTAATGATGGGAGAGTGACGTTACAATCTCCGTTTGACAAAGTTTCTTACCTTTTCGGAATCGTCGGAAATGTATTAATTTATAAAAATATAATATAAGTATATTTTTATGCACTTTTGGGACAGAAAGTTTGGTGACTTTTTATAAGTCTATTTTTTAAAACCTTGTTTTTATATTTTTACACATTATTACTTAACCAAAAGTGTCCAAGTTTCCTCATATTGATAAAACTTATAATAATGAATCATATTACAAAATTATAAGTCCAATAATTAAACCTTAACTTGTCACTTGTATTTCTTTTACTCGAAACATATTAAGAAACTTTTATAAACCCTAATTTACATCAACACTTTTTAAGTTTAATTAAGATTGTAAAATACTTATGTATCCATTTATAACTTCATATTACTATCCATAAAACATGTGTATAAGTTCATAAAACTATATTTACAAGAAAAAACCATGTTTACAAGTTAAACATATCCTAATGGTGATTTAAGCTATAAAGAATTAACATATGCATATTAATGAAAATGTAAGATCATAAAGAGTTCAAGATGACCTTAAGATGTATGAAGATGATGATAATCAAGTGCTAAACCCTTGTTTAGCCACAAAACCAAAGCTTGCAAGTTGAAACCCTAGATTAGATTTAGAAAACCCTAATCTTTCCTTTCTTGATTAATACTTGAAAAAAGGTTAGCCAATGCTTGGGATCACCTTAGAATATCTTAGGATAGATGTATATAGGAGTGTATAGGTTGAATAAAATTTTGTATGGATTTGTGTGGGTGCTTGGTGTATGCCGTAGCATATAGAGAGGAAAAAGGAAGGATTTTGTTTGATTTTTGGTCAAGTGTTTATGTGTATGAGTTCTCTTACTAGATACATGTATATAAGGTGCAAGACATAGTCAAGGGAACATGGTATGGTCCTAGGGATGGTCTTGGTCATGGTCTTGGTCAAAGAGACAAGGTATGGTGTAGTTTAATGAGAAGGCATGGTACAAGACCAAGTTGTGAAGTTTTCTTTCATATATCATGTATAACTTTGTATACATTGCAAGAATTTCGGCAATAAGAAGATGTTTGTGATGTTGATGAGTAATTTTTATGTATTGGGTATAAAAGTGGGTATTTGTTGAAGCGTAGAAAAGTTTTTGTGGTTCCGGGAGTGCCTAAACGCAATTTATCGCGAAACGTATACACTTTTAAACGATATCCCGATAAAAATAAAAATATACAAAGATTATAATTATTCCTCAAAATATTACATAACCCTTGCTATGTAAAACATTTAATTGTTTGATGCCCGTTTACATTGAACGCTAATTTTTAGCTTACGCGATTTAAACTTAATTCATGAAATTACAAGCAAACGCGTACAACGCTAAAAATAAATAGTAGATTTATCGACGTCGTCAATGACTTGAAAACACAGGGTGTTATAGACTTCCCCCATTAAACGAGCCTTGTCCTCAAGGCTCACGATGCAGCACTTGACGACGGTGTGGTCTTGGTGAAGAGGTGTGGATATTTCTTCTTGAATTGGTCTTCACGTTCCCATGTGAACTCAGGACCTCTCTTGGGGGGTGGGGGGGGGGGGGGGGGATTCCATCGAACTTTTACTAATGGGATTTCGCTTCTCTTCAAAACCGTTTTAACTTCACGGCCCCCTATTTTCCTAATGGTCCTCAACAAAATGGAAGCTTGGTCCATCAAGATGAAGTCCATCCAACGGAACGGCTAATGGTTCGTCGGCATGACACTTTTTCAAATTAGATACATGAAACGTATTATGAACTCTGCTCAATTCTTCTGGAAGTTCAAGCTTGTAGGCAACCTCTCCAACCTTTTCTAATACCTTGAAAGGTCCAACATATCTGGGGTTTAACTTCCCCCGTTTGCCAAAACGTACGACCCCTTTCCAAGGCGAAACTTTGAGCATAACTTTATCCCCGACTTGGAATTCCATTGGTTTACGCTTCAGATCGGCGTAACTCTTTTGTCGATCACGAGCGGCTTGCAATCTTTGCTTGATCGGATGAATTTTCTAGTGGTCTCTTGAATTAGTTCTGGACCGAGTATTTGAGCTTCTCCAACTTCAGTCCAACAAACAGGTGAACGACACTTTCGACCATAAAGTGCTTCAAATGGAGCGGCCTTGATGCTGGCGTGATAGCTATTGTTATATGAGAACTCGACCAATGGCAAATGGTTAACCCAACCCTTTCCAAAGTCGATTGCACAAGCACGCATGCATAATCCTCTCAGAGTTTGAATGGTCCTTTCGCTTTGCCCGTCTGTTTGTGGATGGTACGCTGTACTCATATCCAAATTTGTACCCAAAGCGTTCTGAAGTGACCTCCAGAAATTAGATGCGAATCTTGGGTCACGATCACAAATGATTGAGACAGGTATTCCATGTCTCGTGACTACCTCCTTCAGGTACATTCTTGCAAGTTTATCCAAAGGATCAGTCTCTCTCATTGGTGTGAAGATCGCAGACTTAGTGAGTCGGTCAACGATCACCCAAATTATGTCATAGCCTTGAGATGTCTTAGGAAGCTTCGTGACAAAATCCATAGTGATGTTGTCCCACTTCCATTTGGGTATCTTGGGTTGTACCAACAATCCTGATGGCCTTTGATGTTTGACCTTGACCTTAGCACAGGTCAAACACTTGCTAACATAAGTGGCTATGTCGGCTTTCATGTTGGGCCACCAATATAGTTTCTTCATGTCTTGGTACATTTTTGTCAAACCCAGACCCCGGATAGAATAGAGTATTTTGGATTTGTAGGGACTCGGCATGATTATACAGTCCCACAAAATCGACCAAACAAGGTACCCGCTCCTCCTGCTCATTAAGGCACAGGGTTCCATCCACGTGCTCCAACCTTTGTTCTCGATATCGCTATCTTGGGAATTTAGCATTTTCAATCAACATTCCCCCAACGTCTTCACCTTAATGTTCTCAGCTGGTTTTTGCGCATTCAGTCTGAGCATTTAAGATCTGTTTTGGGAAGATCCAAGCTAATAGTCATGACTAAGGCTCGAACTCATTAACAGGTGGTTCTCGTTCTTTCCTGCTCAAGCATCAACAACGACATTTTTGCTTTCCCGTGTGATAACGAATATCGCCAATATAATCACTAGCAACTCTAACCATCGCGTTGGCCCATGTTGCAAACTCTTTTTTGATCTAACATGTGTTTCAAAACTTTGTGATCGGTGAACACCGTACACATAGTTCCATATAAACAATGTCTCCAGAAAATCTTGAAGTAGAACACTACTGCTCCAAGTTCCAAATCATATTTGTATAAGTTCTTCTCATGAATCTTTAGCTGCGTGATGCATAAGAATCACCTTTTCTCTTTGCCATCAACACACGCCCAAACCCTTCTTTGAAGCGTCGAAGTATTGCGATGAACAATCCTTCGCATCCTTCATGTAATGCAAGTATTGGAGCACTGACAACTTCCTGTTTCAATAGTTGAAAAGCTGCTTCTAGTTTATCGCCCCACTCAAACTAGACCTTACTTCTTGAGTAAGCTTAGTCATGGTTTTGCGATCTTTGAAACCCCTTCAATGAATCTCCGATAATACCCAACAAGGACCTAAAAATTGACGAATCTCCGTTGTGGCTTATGAAAGATGTCCAATCCCTTTAAATGGATTTCAATCTTGGCATGGATCCACATGAATTCCTTTCACTATCATCACGTGACCAAGGAACTGTACTTTGAGAATCCAAAATTCACATTAAGAAAACTTGGCATACAACTCCTCTTTCTTCAACAACTCCAATATTATCTTCAGATGCTCTTCGTGCTCTTGCTTGCTCTTGGAATAGATCAAAATATCATCAATAAAGACAATTACGAATTTGTCCAGATAAGGTTTGCATACCCGATTCATAAGGTCCATGAATACGGCAGGTGCGTTTGTCAAACCAAACGGCATAACTTGAAATTCCGAAATGGCCATAAACGAGTCTGAAGGCAAACTTTCGGAATGTCTTCTTCCTCGAACCCTCAATTGGTGATAACATACCTTAGGTCGATTTTCCGAGTAGACACTCGACCCTTGAAGCCTGATCAAATAAATCCATCAATTTTTTGGGACGGATAACTGTTCTTCACCGTTAATTTATTCATTTCCGTGGTATTCAAATGCAGCACGACCGAAATGATCGTCTTTTCTTTCTTGACAAACAAAACCGAAGCTCCCCAATGGTGTGAACTAGGTCTTATAAAGCCTTTATCGAACAGCTCTTTCAGTTGCTCAGATAACTCTTTCATCTCGGAAGGCGCCAATCGATAAGGTGCCCTTGCTACAGGTGTAGCACCAGGTACCAAATCAATTTGAAACTCCACTTGTCGAGTCGAAGGAAAACCCGGCAAGTCCTTAGGAAACACTTCAGGAAAGTCTTGAACAATTGGTACGTCCTTAAGTCGCTTCTTCTCCGACTGGTCTTCAATTTCTTTTGTAGTGACATGTGCCAAAAAGATAGGAAATCCTCTTTCCATGTACTTCTGCGCTTTAGTGCACGAAATGATGTTTAATCGTGTCACATTTCCCTGAGTACTTCCATCACCGTGTATGATTAAGGTTTTATTTCTCCAGGGGATGCGAACAATCTTCCTCGGGCACACCAGATGACCGTATTGGTACTATCGCCAACCAATCCATAACCGTATTAAAGCAACAAAACTACCAAGATTCTACAGGCATTAAGTTTATGTGAATGGTGGTTTAAAGAAGTTTAATTGTGCAACCCTTAAGTATTAGTGTTTAACACCAAATATCTCATTCTCCCGCAGCTATTTTCCGAACATCATAATAATTGATCTAGGGAGATGGCGTGAGGTCAATTTTGGAGCTAAATGTAGTAGACCACAAACTTCGATCGGCACACCAGATCTAATAAGATAAAAGCAAGCGGTTATTTAGAAGGAAACGAACCCGCAATCGACTTGTCTGGTTTGCCCCCCATTTCCAACCACATACACTTACGCTGGAGCATGTCAATCCAGCTTGATTTACCACGGTCCATTGTTTCTCAGTCTGGTAGTTTCAATTAAAGTGGCCTTGACTCCGCAACTCTCAAAGCAACCATTGCCCTTAGGTTTATTGTTGTTTGTTGTTTCGGTTGTTGTTGTTGTTATTGTTGTTAGTTTGTTGCGGTTGTTGTTGTGTTGTTGTTGATGGCATTTGCAAGGTCGTCTCTCCTACAATACTTGGGCCAGATGTCCAACCCTCTTTGCAATTATAGCACTAGTGGGCAAGTACCTTCAAATTGAAATTACACATGGAACTTAGAGGCTTAGACCCGCGTATGATTTCCTGTCACTATCCTCGGTTTAGGAGGCCTGGCCTAACGTTTCTGCCTCTATCCAGTTGGTTTTGATTGTTCTTGGAAAGACCATCATATTTCTTTTCCTTTCTGCCTGAACTTTCAGCATAGGCATGGTCTTATCCTCCGATAAACATCAGTTGTAAACAATAACTACTTGCATGGTCCCTTCATTTTGATGCCTTAACCACTGCCAAGTATCATATCGGGCAAGCCACCGAATATTTTTCAATCTTGTCTATCTCTTCTGGGAACAGTCTGGTAACACACAAAGCTAGTTGCCTAGAAATTCGGTCGACTATATGCCACCACATCGGTGCCTTGACCTTAAGATTCCCACATCTCAAATCCTCAATCTTCCATGATCTCATACCCCTCGGGCAGTACATTATACTTATCGTCATCATTTTCTTCAGAGCTGCCCATGACATGGCATGAGCTACTTCTGGAGTAGTGGTCTTAACATGGGCATTCCACCATGTAAGAGCATTGTCTTGTAGAGTGCAAGTCGCAAATTTAACTTGACTAGCTGCCGTGCAAATTGCAAATAGCCAAACACAGACTCCATGTTCCTCAACATCGAGTGAGTCCAACAACTCCCTCAGTGCCTTGAAGTCAAAGGGTTTGCATTTCAAGAATCAGAATAAGAGCATTTCGCGAGCATTTAGGCTGGGCCTAGGTCCCTGAAAACATTGCTATTGTAGCCATTCCTAACCCTGCTGCTTCAGCTTCAGCCATTGCACAAGCAACCAACTCCTTGGTCAAATTAAGGGCCTTAAGGTTGTGCCCTATTAACAGTTGTGGTTTGTTGGGGCTGTGTTAACTGGTGGGAACTTTCTGGGTTGACCTTGTGGTTCTCTTTGGTGCCATTTTCTTCAATCACAAGAAAATACAATACCCGTTAGATTTCGATACAATCATAACGTGACATAACATAAGCATCTTAAATAAAATAAGACCGCATAACACAGTGAAACATATAACCAACACAAGATCGACACAACATAATACATCCATTCCATATATAACCTGGAATCATACAAGTATCTGTTTGGTACTCAAGCCCCTTCCCTATCGCTAGGTTACAAAATGAAAATCAACATAGAGCCCTACTAGCCGGGAGTTACCCATAATACTTAGTAGGCTATACAGGATAGCTAATCAAAACAAAAGATCTATAACGCCTGCTAGCTGGGAGTAACCTATAAAACTTAACAGACTGTATAGTAGATACAATCATAACCAGAGTCTAGGAACTGCTACCAGTGTCCTCCAATGTGTCAATGCGTGCTCCAGCCTCCAAGGCCTGGGTACGCATGATATACTGAACAACAAGATCATCTGCAGCCTGACGCTGCCACTCGTGGTGACACACCTCAGTCTCTAACACTGTAACTCGTGCCTCTAATAGCCCTGAGAGCTCAGACCTAAAGCCTAGTCTTGTCCGTGTCTGAATACATCTCTTGCTCGTAAAGCAAGACTCGTCTCTCCTCAATACCTCAATCTCTCAGCTCTCAACAGCTCCGATCCTTCCAGGGCATCATAGAATGTCGTGTGCAAAACTCTAAACCCTCTCTTAATGCAAACATCACCGGTAAGATGAACCCTCCTGATGACCAACTCTAAGGCTTGTTCATAATCCTCCTATCCAGTAAACTCAGTATGGTCTCTATAGTGGTCCTGACTGTCTAGCAGCAAGCAGCACAGAACTCTCTCCAAATCTCACACCCAGGTCGGAGTAGTAAGTAGTAGACTCAATTCTGAGGTGACGAGTCACGCCCGGGAATATCAGACCTCTGTCGACTGTAGATGGTGCAGGTAGAGGGGGATAAGTAATATGGTGGGTCCCTGATGGTGTAGGAGGAAAAAATGTAGTAGGTCTTATGCTACATCTTCTCATCTCAACCTCGAGTGCTCTAGGACTAAAAGGTCGAATACGTAGAGATAAAAAGGATGGTGGTAGTAGAGGTATAGGTGCCTCATCCTCAGCTGGCACTAAATCCTCAGGATGCTTAGGCTCCAGAATGTACACTGGTACATGGTCCTCAGGTACATACTCTGGAGAATGTGGTGCCTGCTCCAACAACTGTCGGGCAGCCTCCTCGTAAGGATCCTCAGATGGAATACTCCAAGATCGAGCCATGGAGTGGTGTGCTTAGATTTTTTGTTTATTTTTTTGGTTTGTGCGGTTTTCTTCAAAAAAAGGCATCATTTTTTATTTTTTCTTGTTTTTCTAAGCTTAAATTACACACTAAAAGATCATCTACATAGATAGCTTTGATCTAGTATCTTTAGATATAGGTGTCTGTGCTTAGATTCATAGAAAAATCTCTTAGTTTTGTGTTCATTAGCTTTATAAAGGTCAAAATCTTGATTTTAAATTTTTCGGCTTAAAAACCTTAAAGTTGTCATTTTTCTTGTCCTTATAGGCTTAGTAACACTTTTGGTACAAAATTTTTCTAAAAACAATCATAAAAAACGTGTCTTTTTTAGTTTTGAAAAAGTAGGGTTTCGTGCAAACCAATCTAGTCATTTCAGTGGAAACCGAACTAGTCATCTCCAGTGCAAACCGATCTTGTCATCTCCAGTGGAAACCGAACTAGTCATCTCTGTAAAACCCCCAAATTGGGTCGCAGCGGAATAATGGTCCGAGGCGTGTTACTTCATAGATCAATAACACAAGATATATATAGAACGACCAAAAAGTCGTTTTAAAACTGATACATTGGATTTAACAAATATTTGATACAAATAGCCCGAAGCTTTAACTTGTTCCTGATTATTATTACAAAGATACTGGTTTACAACATAAAACAACCATATCTTTAGCATGACTTCCCAAAACAAAATCACCAATGTATCCTTGGCACCTTGTGCTTACTGATCTCCTGAAAAACATTGCTTAAAAACGTCAACAATAATGTTGGTGAATTCATAGGTTTGATAAATCATAATATGCAGGACCGCAAGACTTTTCCCGTGATAATGCAACACATGCACGCATCACAAAACTAGATTACATTTTCCTAAGCTCATGACACTGAAGCTCGACGATCTTTCTTGCAATAATAATGTATTGCAATTTCTGCCCGATTAGATGTTCAACCCGAAAACATCCTAAATTCGACATGCTATACGTTCGTTCCCGGTGATAGCTAGTCACCGAGACAGGGGAGTCGATTTCTCCGCAAATAGTATCTATTCATAACATTCGCAGCTCACAAAATTTAAATAACAACTACTCTAATGCAATAGACAGTTCATAGATAAGGGGTTCAACTTGGTCGGTTTAACGCTACTTAAGTACCAAACATGAATCAATACATGCGTCTCAATTTATAAAAACAAAGCAAGTTTCCACCACTATAATTATAAATCATTGAAAACTGTAAAAATGTGGTGACTAAGAATCTCACCTTGAGTTCTGATAATCCAAATAACGCTGATAAAACGGTCACTAAAAAGATCGAATGCAACCTAAAATAATCATAGGTCGTATAATACCCGAGTACTTGAATATAATCTTATAGTAGTTATATCGTACTAATCGTTCCGGGCTAGTCATAATTTAAGAGGTCAATGACATTACGCTCGAGGAGGTTAGGACACTTTAAATCGTCAATCCACAACTCGTCGATACTCCATCCCGAAGAGCCTCAATAAGAACTCCTATTAATATAAGATACTTTGATAACCACATATAAATCTATATAGCTCAATCCACCAACAATGTTTTAGTAAAATTACGCTTAGTAAGTTTAAAACGAATATAATTTCTGTTTTAGTAAAACTAGCATACTTTAGCGTTATTAAGCCCGATTTTGACTTTTCTTATATGCCCATACTTTTCCTATTAGACGAGTTTTCATATTTTGAATATTTTTAGATATTTTGACCCTCTGTGAACAGTAACTTTTACTGTTCACAATCCGACTGACTTTATTTAAATCGTATTTGTTGTCGTAAAACCCGTAAATGGACGTATTTATATTCGTTATAGCTCCTTTTTAAATAAACGACTCTTTCGAGACGTTATCGTTATGGAAAAAGTTATCTATAAAAGTTATAGGTTTACAAAAATATAACTTTTCTGTCATGAATAGTAACTTTTATAAAAATAAGTTTTTAATAACAGTATTATTAGTTCGTAAAACTCGTCGAAATTCCTAACTCGTTCGTTATTAATGAAAAATACGATTCTTACCATTTTAGAATCCTAAAAATATGTATTATTTTATTAAAAATATCAAACTTTCTGTTTTGAATTACTTTTTAATAAAAAAGTTTTTATAAACTCAAACTCCGGTTAAATTAACTTAAACCTGCGTTATTAACCGTAACTTTTTCGTTATTAATCCGTTTGACAAGTTTCTAACCTTTCGAATCGACGTGAAAATGATGATCGTTATACAAACATAAAATAAGTATATTTATAGCACTTTTGGACAGAAAGTATGGGTGACTTTATAAGTCCAATGTTTAACCTTGTTTTTATATTTTTACACTTTAAATTACTTACCAAAAGTGACCATGTTTTCTCATCTTGATATAACTTTATTTTAATGATCCACATACATAAATAAAAGTCCATAATTAACCTTAAAGTTGAGTCACTTGTATTTCTTTTACTTGAAACATATTAAGAAACTTTTATAAACCCTAATTTACATCAACACTTTTTAAGTTTAATTAAGATTGTAAAATACTTATGTATCCATTTATAACTTCATATTACTATCCATAAAACATGTGTATAAGTTCATAAAACAGTTTACAGAAAAATCCATGTTTACAAGTTAAACATATCCTAATGGTGATTTAAGCTATAAAGAATTAACATATGCATATTAATGATAAATGTAAGATCATAAAGAGTTTAAGATGACCTTAAGATGTATGATGATGATGATAATCAATTGCTAAACCCTTGTTACCACAAAACCACAGCTTGCCAGATGAAAAACCCTAGATAGGTTTATAAAACCCTAATCTTTCCAATTCTTGAATAATACTTGAAAAAAAAAAGTTAGCCAATGCTTGTAAATACCTTAGAATATCTTAGGATGCATGTGTATAGGAGTGTATGGGTTGAATAAAATTTTGTATGGATTTGTGTGGGTGCTTGGTGTATGCCGTAGCATATAGAGAGGAAAAAGGAAGGATTTTGTTTGATTTTTGGTCAAGTGTTTATGTGTATGAGTTCTCTTACTAGAAATGCATGTATATAAGGTGCAAGACTTAGTCAAGGAGACATGGTATGGTCCTAGGGATGGTCTTGGTCTTGGTCTTGGTCAAAGAGACAAGGTATGGTGTAGTTTAATGAGAAGGCATGGTACAAGACCAAGTTGTGAAGTTTTCTTTCATATATCATGTATAACTTTGTATACATTGCAAGAATTTCGGCAATAAGAAGATGTTTGTGATGTTGATGAGTAATTTTTATGTATTGGGTATAAAAGTGGGTATTTGTTGAAGCGTAGAAAAGTTTTTGTGGTTCCGGGAGTGCCTAAACGCAATTTATCGTGAAACATATACACTTTACGTATCCGATAAAAATAAAATGAACAAAGTTAATAATTATTCTTAAAATAATTACTTAACCCTTGCTTGATGTAAACATTTAATTGTTTGATGCCCGTTTACATTGAACGCTAATTTTTAGCTTACACGATTTAAACTCAATTCATGAAATTACAAGCAAACGCGTACAACGCTAAAAATAAATAGTAGATTTATCGACGTCGTCAATGACTTGAAAAAACAGGGTGTTATAATCTCCATTGCAAACCGATCTGGTCATCTCCAGTGGAAACCGAACTAGTCATCTCCAGTGGAAACCGAACTAGTCATCTCCAGTGGAAACCGAACTAGTCATTTTCTTTGAGAACCGAACTAGTCATTTCATTTGAGAAGCGAACTAGTCAATTTCTTTGAGAACCGAACTAGTCATTTTCTTTGAGAACCGAACTAGTCATTTCATTTAAGAACCGAACTAGTCAATTTCTTTGAGAGCCGAACTAGTCAATTTCTTTGAGAACCGAACTAGTCAATTTCCTTTAAGAACCTAACTAGTCAATTTCCTTTGTGGACCGCACTAGTCAATTTCCTTTGAGAACCGATCTAGTCTTCATCAGTGACCACCGAACTAGTCAAGTTTAATAGAAACCAAACAACTTAAATTTCCAAATTATACGATTTATCTCTTTGACTTGTAAAATCCCGTGAAACATTAACTTGTTTTCTCAGTTTTGTCAAGAATTGTAAAATCCCGTGTAGTTTCAAGAATTAAAACTCTTAAAAGACAACTTAATCAAACACAATTTCTTTCTACCACCGTACGATCCGACAATAATCTTTTAACATACAAATTTCTCAATGACGACTCTTGCTGAAAAAAACCAATTCTGTCGGGTGCTGACAATCGTCCACCTATGTTGGAAAAAGATATGTACAATTCTTGGAAAAGCAAAATGGAGCTATATATGATGAATAGACAACATAAAAGAATGATTCTTGAATCCGTTGAAAATGGTCCACTCATCTGGCCTTCAATTAAATAAAATGGAGTGACAAGACAAAAGAAATATTTTGAGTTATCTCCTACAGAAGCAATTCAAGCTGACCGTGATATCAAGGCAACAAATATCATTCTCCAAGGACTACCACCTGAGGTCTATGCATTGGTTAGCAATCATAAAGTCGCCAAGGAACTTTGGGAAAGAATTTAACTTCTCATGCAAGGAACTTCATTGACGAAACAAGAAAGAGAGTGTAAGCTTTATGATGAATTCGATAAGTTTTCTTATAAGAAGGGGGAAACACTACATGATTTTTACTTGAGATTTTATCTAATACTCAATGACATGAACATCTACAATATGAAACTGGAACAATTTCAAGTGAACACCAAGCCTTTGAATACTCTTCTTCCTGAGTGGAGCAAATTTGTGACAGATGTCAAATTGGTTTGGGATTTGCACACAACTAACATTGATCAGCTTTATTCCTACTTGGGACAACATGAATTTCATGCAAATAAGGTTCGTTTAATGCATGAACGCAACTCAGATCCGCTTGCTTTGGTTGCAACCTATCAGATGACTCAGTCTCCTTATCCAACTCATCAGCACTCATACCAAAACTCTCAATTTCAACCACAAGTCTCACCATATTAGTCTCCACGGCATGGTTCACCTTATCAGTCTTAACAATGCTTAAATAATCAATCATCAACACCTCTTTCAATCACTTATCCATCCAATGATTATCAATCATCAGTTCATCACAACGTCTATTCTCCACCATCATTCATCCCTCAACTGGAATATGCTCCTATAGTTAACCAACAATATGAATTTCCTCAACTAGACTCAGGTTTAATTGTTCTAGTATTCCAGAAAGGTTATGATCCCATTGATGCCATCAATTACATGATGTCTTTCTTGACTTCTGTTGTCACTTCCCGTTATCCTACTACCAATAACTAGCTGAGGAATTCGTCAAACCCAAGGAAACAAGCTACCATTAATGATGGGAGAGTGACCTTATAACCAATTCAGGGGAGACACACTTCTTTTGTTGCGGGTACTACAAGGACCTACACTCCGAGAGCAAGTAGCAACAATTCTAGGAAACAAATGACTGTTATTTGTTACAACTACAAAAGGGAAGGACATATGTCCAAACAGTGCACTAAACCTAAGAGGAAACGGGATGATTCGTGGTTTAAGGATAAAGTGTTGTTGGTACAAGCTCAAGCAAATGGTCAAATTCTACATTATGAGGAACTAGCATTTTTGGCAAATCCAGGAATTATAGAAGGTCAAGCCACATAGACTGTCATTACCCACAATGCTTCTTATTAAGCAGATGATTTAGATGCATATGACTCTGATTGTGATATACTTAACACTGTCAAAGTTGCTCTCATGGTGAAGTTATCTCATTATGGTTCAGATGCTCTCGCTGAGGTATACAATCATGATAATGTGAATAATAATATGATTAATCAAGCTATGCAGGTGATGTCGTCTTCGGAACAATCGAATGTTGTGAACCATTCAAAGACTGAAATAACCAGTGATAGCAATATCATTCCTTATTCTCAGTATGTGATTGAATCACAACAGTCAGCTGTTCAGAATTCTAACTCTTCTGTACAACAAGATGCGCTTATATTATCTGTGATTGAACAACTAAAAACCCAAGTAGTTAATTGTACCAAGATAAATCTGAACAATAAAAGTGTCAATGATACTTTAACTACTGAGCTAGAAAGATATAAGGAACAAGTTAAAGTGTTAAAAGAAGGACAAAAGGTTGATTTAAGGAGTAATGATAACGTTTCAGATTCAAGTGCACATACTATAAAGATTGATCATCTTAAACAAACTCTTTCTGAACATGTAAAGGAAAAGGAATATTTAATGCAAACAGTTACTCTTATCAAAAATGATTTTAAGAAAGAAGAATCTAGGAACATCGATAGAGAGATTGTATTAGAAAAGAAGATCAAACAGCTAGATAATATTGTTTTTAAAAGAGATCAATCTACACAAACTGTTCACATGTTGACGA